>JAAAKE020094023.1:5711-19999 GCA_010014785.2 Anisolabis maritima | reverse complement strand
TTTTTTTTTTTTTTTTTTTTCCTGCCCCGTGGAGGAAGGGGTAAAAAAACGTCGGGGGGTCCCCTTCCCCCCCCCCCCCCCCCCCCGTCCTGAGCGACAAAAATTTATTTCAATTATATTGACTAACAATTAATAATTAATACAAATAAATAAGGATAGAATCTAAATGGCCTCTGATACCGAAAAAGACTTTTAAAAAAATATTTATTTTTCTTAGTGTTCTCATTGTAACTCACTAAAGCCGATTTAAGAAGTATATTTTTTTTACTTATTTATTTATTCCTTTCCTTTCATTCAAGGAAAGTGAAATTCACTATCCTCAACACAACTAAGCATTAAAATCGTTTAAATTAAGCATAACAAAAAGCAGGATTTTCTTAAACGGTAATATAATAAATAAATTAACATAATTAAATGATTCATTATTTATATCATATAAATAAATAATCACCATCAGAAAAAAGTGTAGTAAGAATTGCTGAGCGTCGAAAAGCAAATGAACATAAAATTTTACTGATTTTATTGATATTATATTAATATTATATTATTATTATTATAAATCCTGAGAGTAATTTTGTTATTTTAATAAATAGCAATAAATTTTTATTCCATGTCTTAATGTTTTTAAGAGTAATCTTTTAAGTTAAAAGATTTTAGTTTATAGCTGATGCCAGTAGAAATGCTGTTTTTGAAATGCATATTTTCTATTGGGGCCAGTGTATCTATTTATATGTATACATTGCCTTCAATGAGAAAAAATAAATAAGGAGTCGTTGAAGATAAGTATCTTTTGGAGAAGACAGTGGAATGGAATTGCGTGTTACGTCCATGATTTACAAGAACCCCCCCCCCCCCCCCCCCCCCCTTCCTTCCTTGATTATCTACACAACTTAAAAAGTATTTAAAAAAAAAAAAAATACGAGCATCGTATGTTAATATCAAAGTAATTTAATTTTATAGTTTCCTTTTAAGGAAATTAAAACCGATATTTTTATTATATATAGTCATATGATAATTGAAAAAGCAATTACCAAAAGATAAGTAAATCCAAGCTGTAAAAATGTCATTTCTTTCCTTACTGAAGAAGAAAAAAAATAAATGATATTATTTTTGATTACACGGTCATCAGAAAGACCCCAAAGGGGCCCTAAAAACCAAAAAGAAGATCTAACCCTCCGATGATCGGGTAAAAGGGATAGGATGTCCCTTATCAAATAATCCATCTCGTTAGTGGAGAAAAGTCAACAGAAGGGAAGAAGTTGCTACAGCACCCCAACAAATTTCTTCTTTGATAAAAAAAAATAAGGAAAAACAAACTACAAAGAGAAAAAAATGCAAGCTTTTCACGAAGATAGCTGAGTTAATTAAAATATCAAAGTGTATATGTTCTAAATTTATATCTTTTTTTGTGCCTGTCTTTTAGTGAAGGCTACTGTAGATGCTTGCCTCTTGAACAGGTTGCCTAATTTTAATTAAATTCCTTTAATTTAACAATTAAAATATTTTTTTCAAAGTAGTCATACAGAAAAAAAAACATTATGTTCTATAGTTCATTATTATAAGTGAATTTGAATTAATAAATTTATATATTTACAAACATGCATGTAAAATATTTATCGTTTCGGTAACAAAATCCATCTTACTCTAGTATAATATTATGTATATTATATAATATTAGTATACTACTAGTATAAAATTATACCAGATAATATTATGTATAATTTTATATTAAAGGCCATAAGAAAATTATTTAAATATTTTTTAATTTGAAAAAAATTTAAAAAAAAAATGAAAATACTTTTTATATAATTTTCCCGAAAAGAATTGCAAGAAATGTTTGGAGAATGTTTAGGTGAAGTTGGACAGAAAAAACCAGGAGGAAATCTGTCTACAGGTAATTAATTTATTCCAGATATTTTGAATAGGATAACACTACTCATCTTTAGTGAAAAAATATTGTAAAAGCGAAGTTGATCGAAATATAACTATGTATGAACCTGCTGTTTTTTTTTCTCTACATAACATGAGATTCATTAGATCGATTCCCGATAAAATGTATTTAAATAAAAGGATATCAATTAATTTAAATAAATATAAAAAAATATCGATCATATGTATTCCAAAAACAAAACAAAAAAAAAATATTTGGAAAAATCCTTTTTCCGGGGCAAAGTCAGGTCAGTAACTTAAGTACTTTTGGGAGGGACAATTTTTTTTTACAGAATGATTTTTTTTTTTCAGTTCAAAATTTAATTTTATAATTTTTACATATAGCCTGTTTTTAATTTTTATTAGAAATTCTAAATGAAAAACTTCTAATAGCAATTTTCATCAGACAACTTGGTGTTTATTTGAATTACAAAAAAGATCAATATTGATAACCAAAAAAGTCAAGAGATGTGAATTCGGATCCCAGGCAGGATGAAAATTTATTTAAAACAATTGGACACCAATTGACATAAATGAATGTAAAATAATACATAATAAGGCAACCTTTGGATACTCAATAAAAACTGAGACGTTTCGTATTTGATAATTGTACTGTATTTAGTAGCATGTATTTGAAATACATATAACAATATATATAAGAGCAACAATGATGTTAATTGTATGGTACCGTCTCAGTGCTGTGCGAGTATTGAATCTTTTATATATATCGTAAAATACAGGGTGGGCCAAAAGTCAGTTTACTTATTTACATTTTAGCAAAATTGTATTGGTAAATTGACTAACCATGTTAAAATCATTTGTAGGCCATATGGTTTGAGATCCCAAAAATACTTGAAAAAATGATTACAAAAAAGTTTCATTCGATGGGGAAGATAATATTTTAATTTAAATATTATTGACGGAGTCTCCAAGTATGATAATATTTGAATCAAAATAAAATAAAGAATTATATAATGTGACTTACAAATTTTTAGTATATATAACTCGAGGAAGTTTTATTTTTTGAGAAAAACCAACAGCATACCTAAAACAAAAAGAAAAAAAAAGAATGAATTTCCAAAGTTTATTTATTTCTAATAGTTAGTCGCTTTCTAAGGAGTTAGAGAGAGGCTGCTCTTAAGAACACTAACTGTAGACAAGTCTATTATATTCATAGCACGTATATAAATATTTATAATTCTGAGAATCTAGTGAGGCGATAGAGATTTCTTATGGGTATTAAAAGAGGATTTAATGAATCGAGATAAAGAATTACTTGCCCACAAAAAGTAAGGGTAGGAGGGGAAAAATGAAATGGAATTAATTCTTTTTTTCGATTGATTTGAGATATTGTTTGAAAAGAAATAATTAATTTATTGTATAATTTGTTGAAATTTAAAAATATAAAAGTAGAGTAGAGGCACTAATGGCCTCTCCTCCAACTCTAAATCCTATTCGTATAGGCTAGACTACCCATCCTTCAGATTTTCCGAGATCTATCCGATTTATAAGGTTTTTACTGGTGTGGTCGAGGTAGAAAGGAAGCTCAGCGATGTTCCGGATAAACTGGAGATCCTGGGTTCGAGCCCAAGGGTCCAGCAATATATACACTCATAAAAAATTAAAATTAATATCTTTTGTTTGGCTATGGTTTGTCTTAAAAATTTATAATGCTTTTGATGAGTAATAATTCTATGTGTACTTAGTAAATAAGTACTAAATAAGTACAAGAAATTAATAGAATAGAAATCTTGAGGTCGTTTAAAGTGGGGGAGGAAAAACTATGCTGTATGCAAAATTTTATTTATACCATTTTTTATTTCTATTTATTTCTTTTTCAGTATTTTTTTTTAAGAATTTTTTTTTTAATTTTTGCTTCCCCATTAAATTAATTAATTTTCATTTTTTTTCCAACGCTACCCTGTCTTTTGGTGCAGAGGTGCTTCACGTACCAATCAATGAGTCGCTTCTCGTCCTGAGCAATAGAAATTTATTTATATTACATTGGCTATTAATTAAAATAATAAGGACTGAGCTTAAATGGCCTCAGATGTCAAAAAAGACTTAAAATTTTTTTTAATTGTTAAAAATAGAAATATTATATCCTTAACAAAATAATGCTGAATCAATACCGTCAACCTCCAATTTTCCAATGACTAATATTTATCCTATTATATAATTAGCAATATATTTATGCCGTAAAATAATATTAAACTTTTCTCTTCTGTAATTATACCTGTTTAAAATGAAAGTATATTTTTTTTTCTAATTATGAGTAATAGATTATATAGCTAAGTTTTATGGGTTAATCAGTGATACCTAGAAATTTTATTTTTAAGTGATTATTTATTTCAGGTAATTTTCAAAATTATTTTAAATTAACAAAATTTGGGTGTGTTTTTAAGGGATAAGATAATGTTATGTGATGTATTACAAGAATAAAAATTCTAAATAAAGAATAATCCTGGAATAGACCTAATACATAAATTTTTCTTTAGAGCCAAAACAAAGTTCTAGTATTTGTTTTTATTATTATTAAACTTTTTTTTTTTGTCTTTACGGCATCTGAGATCATATAGACAATACATAATATATATATTTTACGATATGATTTTATTATGATCAATTGGTATCCAATTGGTGTAAATAAATTTTCATCGGATTGCCTGGGATCCGAACCCACTCCCTTGGCTTTTAAGGTTATACTGACAATGTCACTATTTTTAACCTCTCGGTCACGGGGGGGATTAAACAAATGTAAAACGAGAAATATAATAATAAAAAATTAAGAGATAATATGTCCAAAAATCTTATCCCCACTCTAAATTGGTGAAGCCCCAATAAAAGCATTCAAACCAACCACTACGATCTCTTCTGGCTTCTCCGTTTTTTATTAAAAGATAGGAAGAAGATAATTCTTATCTAGAATCCTATCCTTTTCTAGAATACCCAGAGAGGAGGCAGTATAATTTTGTTTGTAATGAAACATACACATAATAATGTCATTAATCAAATTACAATACTTTTGAGATGCTCCACCCCTTGATCGAAAAGTGAGAAATAGTCACGGGCATGGCATGGGACTGAATCTCAGGCAGTCCGATGAAAATTTCTTTAAATGAATTGGATTCTAATTAATAAATATAAATAAATATGTTTGGATAAGTGTATCGTAAATAATATATAATTATGTTTGTTTATAATCTAATAATCTCAGATAAAAATACTTTTGAGATTAATATTTTATTATTTAATTATAACATTGACAATTATCAAATAAAATAATAATATAAATAGAATGGATTAAAAAACTTATTTTAATTAAGATCCTTGATTACTTTTTATTTTTTCTCGACCAATATTATGTTGAGATAATTTTTGTTTAATCATTGTATTAAGAATTCTCACTAATTATTATGCAAAAGATTTCAAGATAATAAAACAATTCGCTATAAAATCGAATGTCACGGGAATAATTAAATTATCTTCCCTCCTTTTTTTCTGTTTGTGACCCAAGTTATTGAAAAGCGGAACCTTCAATGTCCAAAGAGAAGGTCACCACAAATCAGTTTTGGATTTTCCCATGGAGGTTTTTAAACGTGAGACCTGACTCAGGTTTCGGCTTAGTAAGGTATGTAAGACAAATAATCACCTACTTTATTATCATGTTCAATTTAAATACTAACTATAATCTTAAACTGATCGAATAGTCAAGATCGCAAAGGAAATCATATGACCAGTGGATGATTATTCGACTTCCCGTGCCACCATTTTAACTAAGGGGCTCTTGCTTCCCTTCTTGGGAAATATTTAAATTTTATACAATAATTATCTTTCTGAGAACATTTGGTACTAACATCAAAACAATTACATTAAGAATCACCGAATATTCAGGGGGATTCAATAGGGAAATTTAAATTTAATTTTTACGAGTTATTTACATAATTATTAATATTAATAATTTTAGAAGCCATTAGATATATGCTGATACCTTAGGGGAAGGAATGAGGGAGTTAAAAACCCGGATTTTGGGTAACATGCGACATTTGGCATTGAAGCATATATACAAAGTATTCCACTAAAGACTCGTAGCATTGAAAATGCTAACCCCCCCCCCTAAAGGCAAAGATAATGATCTTGTTAATATTGTTAATCTTAAAAGCCAAGGGATGTTAGTTCAGATGAAAATTTATTTAAATCATTTGGATACCAATTGATATATATTAAATAAATATATCGTAATAAATATATACATGTATCTTTTAAAAGTTTATATGGCCTCGGATGCCGAAGAGACTTAAAAAATATATCCCACAAACAACAATACCAAGGCCACAATTGATTACAAATTTCCTATCGAAATAAAATTTGTGGCAACCTTTTAACCTGCACATCTAAAACTATGACGGACTGCAAGGTCTGGATAGAAATCCCTCTTTATATAGTTTTCTCAAAATTTTATTTTATAGGTCGACCCCAGCCAGTTATTGTTTATACAGTTCATTCGATATTTTTTTGATTTTTTTTTTTTTTTTTTGATGATTCCGACAGAGATTTTTGGTATTATTATGTTGTTTTTCTTTGAACCTTTGTAGTTTTTCCATAGGTTTCCCCCAGAGCTCCGACTCATTTAGGTTCTTCTATGGACTTGTTTATTTCCAGCGCTGCTCTCCCAACTAGGGTAGTCAGCAGTCACTGGAAACCGGTATCGTGTTGGCGGAGTAGTCGGAGCGAGCCGAGTATGACTGCCTTTTGCATCCGATCTGCAATATTTTCTGCATTCTGAGGCCCGAATGATTTTGAGATTAGAGAGCAGCGAGTCATTCATTCCACCGAGGACGCCAATATAAGGACCACTATTTTTACCGAGGAACCTCCATGCATCTCAGCTCGGTCGCAAGATCTTATATATATGGTATAAAGACTCTTCATGCTGCCTGCAGGCTCTACAGTTCGTAGGACAGTCCACGTACATAATTCGTCGGCGGTAAAAGAGGGTGTTGATCACGCCATCCTGGCAAGCAAGGATGAATCCCGTCTCGGACCTAAGACCAGCCGACATCAAGAAGCTAAATGTGCGCGTTGCCGACAGACCACAGGCTTCGACCCTCTGGAAGAAATTTCCATGTAATGCCCTGTCGACAGGCTACCTTAGTAAGGTATTATATTCCATATCCCGGACGCGACTTCTAACCTCAGCCGGTCGGAGATCTGCAAGGTCATAAGATCATTGGCGTCTTAGGTAAAAATGGCACTGCCCGACGGGAGAGGCTGGCGATACAGAGATCGCTTAAACCTCGATCTTCTGGTTGAGCGTCATCCCCCCGATCTCCGCGGAGAATTTATGTATCCTTGCCGACAAAGGTAGGCCACGTAATCCCAAAGGTTTTGAGGAATCAGATTACTCAGCTCTAGATGCATCCCACACCACTCCTGATGTATTCGAGCCAACCTCCGCGGGATTGCTGCTTTCGTAGCATCTCAGCAGGTTATACTGGAGTCGGTCCGTCCACTCCACCTTGGACGTTGTTCGTTGCCGGGTCGTCGTGATGTTCGTACCGTTAGGTCCCCCCGGCAGCTGTACGAGAATCTGTATCCGCGCCAGACATTCCACCGGGGGTGTAGCGTGTTCTCTTTGCGAAAACCGCTGTCCGTCAGGACGTAGTTGGCGCGGGTGATTAGCCCCCACCAACCCCTCTGGCATTCAGGCCAATAGGCCCCAGACGCGCCACTCGGGCTGCCAGCAGGCTTGCGCCTGTAGACTCCGGAGGGAAGGGACGCCAAATTCCCTTTCAGTCAAAGACTGCCGTACCCGATTATTATTATTTTTATTATTATTATTATTATTACTGAATCCCATTTATTTCCTCTCAAATTTCTGTTCGTAGAAAATTTTTTTTGGAATTAATTTTCTAATCGTTTTAGATTTGTTCTCTAAATCTAGTAAAATAGCCTCTCAGCATTCTGTCATAGCAAACATTTTCTGTTTATAATATTGTAAGGAGAATAAATGATACATAGTGTGTATATATTTATAAATTACAAGCGAAGCGAATTGCTGAGGGCTTCTCACATCGAATCCTTTGTTTCGCTTGTAAATGATAAATGAACACATATTATATCATTATATGATTGCAATATAATTTTGGATATTATAAAAATACTTGCTACCTGTATTTTATAACATTCAATTGTACTGAGGAAGGAAAATCTACTGGAAAAAGAACTTCATATTTTGGCCCAGAAAAAAGATTAACTAAAATAAATTCGCTATAATTTATCTATTTTTTCCTTTCCAATAAATATAATAATAATTAAGAGAATAAAACTAGTATCTCTTAGGTGAAAAGTCCCGTTAAAATTAAAAACTTTTTGTTCTTGGATTTTCTTAGATTTAAACAATTTAAGGATGAAAGGATTTAAGAGAATAAAAAAAAGTGCAGATGTTTTTCTTTCAAGCTTATTGTTCATGGACAGCAAGAACTCAATTAATGAATTTAATTGAAAAGAAGAGTTGAATGAACGGAAATCGATAATTGTTCAGTGAAAACGTGACTTTGTCAGCCCTTGATCAATTTGGCCCGCACCCTCCATCCTCCATACTATCACAACACCCGCATATACAAGTGTGCGTGGATGTAGACAAACCATATCCTCAAATAAATAAATAAATATCTAATTGGAAATATTTCGTAAGAATATAAAATAAGTATTTTTATATTATATTATATAAACCATATACTTATATAGATATTGTATTATTTTTAACTATAACAAGAATATATCCTATTCGGTAAAATATTTATTCCTTTCAAAGCTGATCAGAATTTTTTATTAATAACCATTAATTTTGGTAAATTATAAAAAATTAATTCATTAGTTATGAATATAAATGAATTTTTTTAAGATTAAGTTGAGCAATGCCCTGTAAAAGGAATGGAACTTTCAGTTCGAAATGTAATGGGCTAAGCAAAATTAATAAAAATGAAAATATTTTTGTATAGAGATCAATTTTTATATAGTTGTGATTTATTTAAATTTATAAATGACTTTTCTAAGTTAAATAGTAAATAGTAATAGTTAAATAATAAATACCTAACTACACCTACCGCCTTGAATTGACAATGATTCACTCAATGAATGAATAAAAAACTCATCGAAGTGGAAGAGTCGATCACCGTTACTTCTACCAGAGAAATGAATATTAAATTTAATATATAAATATGCATGTAACGTATCAGAAAGCCTTCAAGATGAGGATATAAATGAAGTATTTTTATGTTCTATTATGTTTGGCTTTTATTTTCATTAACGAAAGAGGAAAAAAATTTTAATATTTTTATTTTTATTTTATTTAAAAAGCGGCCTATTATAAATAATATTTATTAATGAATTGCAGATATTAGTGGCAGAAAGGTAGACAATCAAAATTTACCAAGTCCCACTTGGGGTTTTCTATTCATTGCTCTAGGGCAGTCTACACAAATGTTGATTTTAAGAGAGATTTAACAACTATGCATGCTTGATTTTCTATGGAGCAATTAATCGAAAACCCATTAGTGAGTTGATAACTTGGGTTGTCTATCTTCCAAACAGAAACTCATTGCTAATTTCTACATCCCAGGGTTTCTAACACTGTTTCCTTCTCATTTTTTTTCCTGTTATCAACCTATGGACCACGTTCGTTCCTTGGAGGAGAAAGATGCAAGTCACAACAGTGAATAAGAGGCGCAAAATATTACCTAGTACAAACGATTATAAAAAGGGAGAAAATTGGATCTTTTTAAGCAAAAGAAAAAAAAAAGCCAAATGAATAATTAAGGGAAAAATTCTTGATATGATTGAGACTCCTAATAACAAAATGGGGAGCAGATGAAAAAAAAAGTTGAGAAATGCTTGCTCACGAATGAATAATTGAATAATTTCAATGATCTACAATGCTATTCATGATAACCTACTTTTATTTCCTAGTATTACAATTTACAATTACAATTAAAATAAAATGACAAGTATGAGTAATTTAAAAAAAATTGTCATTTGTTCTAGTTTAAAAAAGAGCTAATTAATCCTTAAATATTCCTACCAACTTTAATAAATTAAATACTATTCATCATTGAAATATAAATTTATAAAATATTTCATTATTTTCAAGGACATTAGACAGCCGCACATTGACACATTTATTTTAACCATTTTTTTTGTCCCCAGACACTTGTTCTTCATGCCAATGTTCAAACAGATAATGTTTACAGAAAATGGGTCATGGCTGATATGGACGGTTTTTAACAAACTAACAAGTATTGGTCGAGTACACTAATGAGAGATATTTCAGGAGTGACAACAACATCAGCAACTGAAAAACCACCTCTATTTAACAAGTTGCACATTTATTTATCTTTTTCTCATATCTTTTGCAAATTTATGTCATGTTTTGTACAAAAGAATGTAAACAAACCATAAAAGGAGTTAAAGAAAAGAATTTTTTTATTACTAAAATAATGTAAAGGTTAATGTCAATGTCAAAGAAAGCAGGATTGATAATGATATGGAAAGATATTGATCAGTAAAGGATCTCCGAGGGGTGGAATAAAATAATAAAAAACCTGTCTCTGGGGGTTTGTGAAAAAAGAATACGACGACAGGCAGGAAGGGAAATTTGTTCTTTAGAAAGAAAATTGAATAAAAAATTCGATCGATATGAGATTTAAAAATATATGTGATTTATTTATAAAGTTTTTTAAAATAGTCTAACAAAGAGATAAAAAAAAATTTGCTATAAAAATATAGTTCCTCTTTAAAATTCAGGGTTGAATGGTTTATTATTTAATTTACCATAAATAATTATTTAATAAGCTAATACAATCCAATTTCCGTAAATATATATTTACTTTAATTAGCTAATTTATTTTTTCAAATAATAAATATATATAATAAACTCAATATTTTTTATTTCAGTCAAAGAAAACAGGATTGATAACTAGAATATAAGAAAAAAATAGTTATCAAAGCGAGAAAAAGAGTTTGGCTTCAGTGCATTTCGTTGAGCAAATATGAATATATAAACCCTCTGCCTCGTGCATTATAGACAGGTCATTTCTACTCCTAAATTAAATTAATTGGCAACCAATTAAATTAAATAAATATGAACGGATAACGGTTATTGTAAATGAATTTTTTCTATATGTGGAAGAGAAAAAATGCAATAATAAAAGCTGTTTGTTCATATATGGAACCCAGGTATTGGAAGAAGGAAAATCTGCTAATGGAGCACCTGTGGAAAATAAATAAAAAATTGTAGATCTGATTGATATGGGCTACTCAATTCCTCAAACAATTTCAAATATTTATTTACAAAGGTCAAGTTTTGCAGTTTTAATGTCAAAATATGTTTTAAAAATATCTAAAGATTCCATTTATTAAATTAGAAAGAAAACTTATAAAAGTTTACTATTTTAATTAACACTATACGATCAATTCTCATTTACAATTATTTTTCATTATACAAATGCTAAGCAACTAATTATATTTCTTTCTAATTATACCAGTTAGAATAAAAATTCTTTTCTATATCTAGATTCTAGATATAGATATAGATAGAAAATATAAAATTTAAAAAATAATACCCTAAGTTTCAAATAAACAAGGAAATGAAATATCACCTTTTTTTATTTAATTTCCCTCTCAAATTCAAGTTTAAAAAAAAATAAAAATAAAAATAAATTAATAGTTTTGGTCTAAGTTTTGAAATTTATTTAAAAATTAATTTTTTAAATGAGAATTAAAAGCTCGCGCCCTAAAGGAGGACAAAAAAAGCTTTCGATACGATATAAAAATTCAAGCAACTTGAGATCGATCCCAGTTTACAGCTGTCGAGATGGAAAGCGCTGTCTCTTAGATCATGAAGCAAGAGCCTTGTCCCTACTCCAAGAGTCAGGAGCTAAGTAAAGATTTAATCTGCTCTTTTCCTCTATCCATTAATTCATTAATGTTAAGAAAATAGAATTTTTCCCTCCCCAATATCGTGACAAATCGTGATGAATATAGGACGGAAATTCGTCCCTAACATAAAATCAATCTATCAAAGAGCAGATATTAATAAAAATTCAAATACTAAAATCATTTTTGACATTGCAATTATTTTTAAGATATTAGCCCTAAAGAGAGGCATCTCTTTATTATATATAGAAGATAAAAGTGTCGATTGGAATTTGCCTTGTTGATAAGAAGATCAATATAGGAATAAAATAAATACGTAGCATTCAACATATCCAAAAAAGAGAATTTCAAAAATAGCATAAATACTGTAGTATAAATCTAATAACCTGAAATGCCGAAAATAAAACAAAAATCCTTGCATGTTGCTTTGAAACCAAATGAAGACGAAAAAATGATTGGTGTCAAAAAATTTTACAATAAAATGAATGGAAAAGAAAGAATATCCGCAAAGATGATTCTCTACCGTCTTTAAAAAATATTTAAATATGATAGGATGCAAACCCACCTTGTTTTGTTCCAAAGGCGTAAATGTTACATTTTATTTAATACCCAGACAATATATTAATAAACTTGTAAGGTTGTGGTCTTCCGGGAGTGTGATATTAGCCACCGTTGAAGTTAATATATCATTGCATCTGCTATTTCTGTGTGGAATTCTATTTCTGCTTAAATGCTCTAAATTTTTCTAACCACGCCCTTTAATTTAGGAGAGAAATGGTATTTGTTTTTTGTTTCTTGTATGTCGTTGTCATTCCAACTTGCCAATTAGTTAAGTAGCTCTTCCCTTATCCAAACTGATAAGAGCGGAATCGTTCAATTCATCCATATAGTCGGGTCTATTCTGGAAATCGACTCTAAAAGGGAACATCGACCCCTACACTTGGCTCTTTTTTAAGAGCTGGTTAAATATATAATTATTATCAAGGAAACCCGAGGGTGAATGAATGCATCGAGCCAGAAATGGCTCTGCTAATTGTATGTCTTTTCTCTAAACATTAATATTTATAAACTGTTTATATTCGTATGCATGTTCATTTTTTTCCTTAATAATAGTTCATTCATTTACATTACAAAGTGTTGCTAAAATTATACAGATCACTGGTTATATGTATATATAATCAAAATTCACTATAAAAATCATGTTAGTTCTCTGAATTAATGTTTATTCCTTTATTAAAATTAATTTTATTTGAGTTGGTCATGTTATGGAATCTCTTTCTGAAATAGGATCCAATGAACCCTTCGTGTGGAACATCTGGGAGCAACAGTTGGGTAGAGATAATTTTTGCTGTTAATAAAGGAATAAATTGGAATTTATATAAATTTAGTTTAAAAAAATGTCTCTGAAATTCAAAGCTTTTCCAGGGTTTGAAAACATGGATATTGAAGATATACGGGATCCAAATATTAGAGAACACTATAATTTACTAAATATTATAATATTATTTCTAAATTAAGGGTTTGAAGGTTTATTCCAGTTTCACAGAATATTTGGCTTGGCTTCATCAGAAATTGACGAAACAAGAGAAAAAATATTTATTATTATTATTATTATTATTAATATTGATAATTACTCAAAATTTTCGAAAATAAAGAATTTAGAATTTCGTCAAAATTGAGATATTCTGAAGACCCACTTAGCTTAGCTGCTCCCGTAGTTCATGAATGACAGATATTCCCTTTGACTATTTATGACAAGAGAGTACAGACGAAGTATAAAATATCAATTATAAACTTTCTTTCCATCTTCCTTTATAATATGAAATTTATTTTCATATGGATCAAGTTTTCTGTACATTGTCAAAAAAAATGTATTAATAAAGTCGTAATTTATAGAAAATCAGAAGGGAGAGTAAAGATTTACAATATTTCTAATAGAAGAAGTACACAACGCCAAATAAACAAGTCATCAATTTAAAATGAAAGAATATTAAGCTCTTTTATTTCACATTATATTCCAATTTATTTATAATTTCTTTGTGCAAATGTAAAACATCCTATTTCTAAATATGCAATGATAAAAATAAACGATTCCACCATTTCCCATGATTTTTTTCTTCATTAAAGTCTTTTGCTAATTACCCTCTTGCTTAAGATGAATTCTAATCAGAAAAGCTAATGAGAGAAAAAGGAAGAAATAGAAAAAAAAATACCTGAAAACAATGAGAACAGCAACTTCCTTCAATTCCTAATTCAAAAGAATATTTTTTTAGAATTATTTATTAAAATAATATTGGGGGGGGGGGGGGGGGGAAAAAAAAAATTTTTTTTTTGCAATTTTTTTCTTTTCAAATACACTTTTTGACCTTTAATGAAAAATATTTTTTTTTTTCTTATTTTTTTTCGCCCTAGCTAACTAAAAA
>JAAAKE020094022.1:0-41502 GCA_010014785.2 Anisolabis maritima | reverse complement strand
CTATTTATTAAAATTTTAAAAACATGCCATCTTAAAATTTGAAAACCACCACCCTAAAGTGCCTGGAACCCCTGTTGAGAAACACTTAGTCTTCATTTAGTGGCGAATATATTCTCAACAATAATAAATTTCGTTAGCTACTATTTTCAAGCAAAAACTTTTTTTTAACGGTAGGCGATCATTAGTTTATTTTCTCTGATTTCTTGAACGACTCTTTTTTTCCGGGAATGTATACTCTTGCCAGGACAATTGCTCATGTTGTCGTCTTGCAATCTTGGGAGAGAAATTGGGAGGCTTCCTTTTCTTTGCTTTGCTTGTCTCTGAGGAGAAATGAAGCCGAAGAAGCATGCAAAACAGCCGGGGACTATTGGTGTCAGCACAACTAGAAGACAAGAAAGATGACTCTCTCTCCTTCACCATTCAGTTTTGTAATTACCAACAACAAATCTTTACGGCGACACCTGTCACATGCCAACCTTTAAATTGGATTCTTCCCTATTTTGTAATTCTATTCGTTTTAAAATACTGTATGCAAGAGAAACGGCAAACCAACCTCTCGTCGCTCTTATCTTTTTATATATTATAAAACATCTTGTTACGAATAATGAATATTCCTATTTAAGAGGGAACTGCTAAAAAAATAATAGACCTTTCTTTATTCTCCTAATAGACATATGACACATCTTAACAATTAAACATGTTAAAAATACAATAAGTTATTCATCATACAATTAAGTAATAATCACTTTATATCTTCTTTCTTTGCTTTCCGGGCATGGAATGAGGAGAAACGAGCCGGCCATTCGCAGAGCCTGGCACTTGTTTGGGACAGGAAATTCAAGCCTTAATTCGGAAACTCGGTTGATATCTACTCACCAAATATGAGCCTCTCAATATAATAATGAACTTTATAATATTAATATAAATTGAGGAATAAACCAAATCACACACAAAAAAAAATGTTATTTTTCAGAAAATTTTGAATAATTTTTATCAGAGAACTGAAAGAGGGCAAAAAGTATTGTAAATCTATCCAAATTTACATTGTGAAATTTTTATGGATAACACGATCTAAACTAATTTCGCTGTTGTATTTATCTATGTATTTCAACAAGTTTTTTTTTTCTTGACCAATTAACTTCAAAATATAGATTTAAGATGTTTTATTCACTATCTTAATAACATCAACTTTGGCTTATATAACTATTCTAAACAAAAATGGCCACTTTATTGATTGCATTTTGCTATATTTCTTGAATACATTATTATATTTTAGAAAAACAAACTTGTCATATAAAATTGTGTGAATTGTTAAAGAAATTTTCTAAGAAATCAGACCTAATTAGTTTATGCAAAAAAAAAATTAATAATTAGGTGGTCCCAAGTTTTAAAACAAAATTTTTATTCGCCTTTTATTTGCCCCTCTAAATTTTCAAAGCCTTTTCTAACTTTTTGTCTTGGGGTCACACTCTCTCCCTTCTTCTCCTCCCTCTCCATGGTCGTTTAAACATCGAAAGCCTAGAGCTCTGTTAATCAAGACCGAAAGGTGACCATTGAGAAACACTATAAAAAATGTATTATTGTTTTTAACATAATGTATCTTTTCTTATTTAGGTTTTAATTAATTTTTTGGAATTTTTTTTAAAGTTACTAAAGAACCCCTTTATTTGTTGCTCGTGTCGTAAAATTTGTCCTTATCTTTTGAAACTTATGACAAAAAATATAATATATGTGGTTACCTTATTTTTAATAATATTGCATAATAGTAATATAAATTAAACTTTATTTTTAAGTTTCTTGAAATGATGAGTTAATATTATTATAAATAACCTCAATATAATTTACCATTAAATAATTTAATAGAATTGTTATTAGGGTTACTGCCATAAATATTTAATCAAATATCTATTATCGGAATGATCTCTCAATAATATCTGCAGTATATTCAATTTTATTCACTACAAACGAAAACATTTTACATAATAATGGATTGAAAAATTTGCTCTCAATATCTGGAAATTCAATCCTCACTCCCATTGGCCTAATGAATTTGTAGCATAACTCTGTGTCAATGGAAGGTAAAAATCACTGGGTAGGCATTCAACAGGCTCGAGTTCGGATATACGAGATGATCCATTCAACATTTGTGGAATACCAGTGGCTCAGCATCCAGCCTGGCAATGTTAAATAGCAACAGGTTATGGTTAGCTTAGTGGAATGGAGAGAATTCCAGGTCAACTCACGCACACGTTATGAACTGAACCTAAATCCGGAAAGACGATCTAAATAACCGCATATAAGTGGATAAAATTCTATAGAGAGGCTAAAAAATTAAAAACCAAACACCTATTGAGATCACTGGAAAAATACTGACAATAAGAGAGCTATAAATTTTATGATCCTTGTTTAAAATGACAATTTTGATTATTATGAAAAAACAATTTAACTAATAAAGTTACTCAACTGTGAAAAATATTTTAATAAATTTTACAAAGATTTGCCCTCTAGCAGTATTTGGCGCGTCATATGCAAGGATATTTTGGCATTTTAGGATAATGATCAAAGATGACATTTTTTTTACCTTCCGCCCCTTCATGAAACCTACTGGTCCTACTGCTAGACTCTCCTATTGCCTTGAAATAATTTTCTTGAAGAATTATACAATTTATTTATTATATTCATTAATTTTGCTTATCCTTCGCACTGAGAGGGAGGGGGTATAATTTTATCTCCACCTTGTTAGTAGTACTTGCTTTTAAAGTCGTCCAACATTTTGCTTCTATTGCGTGACTTTCAGATCATAGGCCTCAATTAACCATATATTACTGGAAAACCTGTCTCCTTTCCCTAGGTAGTTCTATAAAATAATTACTACCTGTTAAAAAACTTATTAACTAGATTGTATTATCACAAATAACAATCCATGAGAATATTTCTTAGGATCTTGGATTATTTAATAGGAAAATTAGATTTTAAACATCAACTGTGCCCTTAATAATTTCAAACTTCCGTTCGTCAAATAATAGGAGTAAAAAAATAACTACCAATGAAATAAAATTCTATATACATTAAAGAAAAAAACTTTTCTAATAATTTATAGAAAAAGATTAATTCCTAATTTCCATTTTTAAAATTAAAAAAAAAAAGCATTGGTTGCAATAATTAGTTCCTGCTTGGTTCCAAGCTCCGCAACTCAAATGACCAAGTCACTAATGGGTTTTTCGATTAATTGCTCCAGAGCTCCTCTAGAGAGAACTACGCATGATCAATTCTTAATTTCTAAGGAGACTAAACTACTACACATGCGTGGTTCACTCTAGAGGAGCTCTTGAGCAATTAATCGAAAAATCCACTAGTGACTTGGTCATTTGAGTTGCCTATCTTCACAACTAAATTATAGACACCTTGGCAAAAAAACTTTAGATTTAAAAGTAAAAAAAATTTAAAGGAAATAATTTTACTGAGTCAATTTATGGATGGTAAGCACGTGTTCTACGATCATAGACTGATATACCAATATTTTTTTTTTTTCCTTTGTCTAGAAACCGAATCAGAGGAAAGAGAAACGAGTAGAGAAAAAAATAATAAGAAAAAGTAAAAAGCATCCGAGTTTTGAGAAATCTTGTTCACACAAACAGACACACAGACAAACCATTTTGCGAGACCAATTTTTTCAGACTCAGGGACCTCAAAACCTATATTTCAATTGAAATCTCGACATCGATATTTTTTCCGGTCGCAATATTTTCTCAATTCATATTTCATATACAGGTATAAAAAAGTAAAAATCAAAAAAAAAAAAAAGTTATATCATTTTATAATGAAATAAATATATTCACAATTAGAAAAGTCTCTCCCTCTACTGGATTGGAAAGCTTTTCAATTAGTAAAATTTTGAGGTGAAAAGAGGCGATATTTTCACCAAGACTAGGGGCTTAAAAGACTCATTTGTTTTGTCTTGTTTACGTAGAACGTGTATGGAAACTAATGAAGTTAGCTGACCACCTCCTCCCTTCCATCCTTTGTTAAATACATCTACATATATTATATAATATCTACATATATAGAGGCTGAATTGTGGCAAATTAGAGAAGATCGCCCAGGGCGCATCTGGTCGCCAATTCGGCCAACCTGCCTAATTAACGTCATTCGAAATAATATATGTATCCTATAAATAATATATTAACGGATAGTCTTTTACTCGACACCTCCATAACTTGTGAAATAATAAAAGAAGACAGATCATGGTGGAAACAGGCCTGCCACCTGAGGGCACAACCTGTTTTGATTTATGGCCTATAATTACACCAACAAGCTCCACAACTTATACTTAGCTGAAACCTATTATTCATAGTAATAGCCGCAGGACAAAAACGCGTTATAACGACAATCAGGATAATAATCGAAATAACACACACGAGCATGGAATCATAAAAATAATAAGAAATAATATTCATTATTTTAAAATCACATATGATATAGTCATTAGAGCATTTCGAAACCTTGAAAAATTTATAATATTATAAATATATATTATAGAGGACAAAAGAAACTCAGGATGACTTGGTATAATCAGCAGAAGAGAAGAAAACTCTTTTTGATTTGTTTAGAGATTAGAGACCTTTAAAAGTTATAAATGTCGCAATAATTCATTTAAATTTTTCAAAAAATATAAATAATGAAAATATAATTAGTTTATTTTTCATTCTTTGGTTCAATTTTTTTTTTTTTTTTAATTAACCTAACCTTTTAACCAATATTTTATAAAATTTTAAAAATTATCAATAAAAGACCTAAGATCAATAATGCAATTTCGTACCTGCCTTTCAAAGAAAAGTAATTTCTCAAAGATATTTCTAGAAAATCATTGCGTGAAATAAATATTCACTGGAGAAAAGAAAGAAATTTTTAAATAAATTACACAGAGAAAAACATTTTAATTTACTTATTTACTAAAAAAATTGAATTGCTCGTCTCTTGAACCTGGAGAGTATACCGCGTCGGACTAATTATTTTTTCACTGATCGGGTATTATAAATTGTTAATGAGTGTGTTTTATGAAATAAATTTTTGTATTTATTTATTTATAAAATTCAATTAACTAAAATATTTAAAAAAATTAACCCGCCCTTATGGCCTTCCCTTGCGGACGACCATACTTCTTTGAGCCTATTATTATATTATATTATATTTGAATTCAATAACATGAAATGAATTTACAAACATTAATAATCGGAAAAATACAATTTTGTGGTTAGAATGGATTAATTTTTTACTTTTTAAAATTTCAAATCATTACAAGTCATCTGGCGAGGCACAAAAAATTCATACGTGCTTTAATTTTATGGATCATTAAAAAAACGGATACTTTATGATCTAAGAGAATTATAGAGAAAAAATAAACTATATAAAAAAATCCGAAGAGGTATTTTGAAACATCGGTTAGTTGATCAAGTAGCTGACCGTCTGTCCCGTCTGTCTGTCAGCTGCGCATACCTGCCAATTACCATTTACTAGACCTGACAGTCACTCACACACCTTTAAATTATCGATTATTCCATTAAACACTTAAGCTTCATTTATCAAAGTCAAACTCTACAGCTCTCCAACTTCGGATTATACCAATATACGTTTTTTTAGATTTCATTGTCATATTTCTTTTTTAAATTATATTCTATAGAAAAATAGAAATCAATCATTAATTATAATTAAATATTTATTTAAATAAAAGTGAAAGCATAAATTTAAGTCTTATTATGAACAATAATTACATAACAGATTATTTTATTTTTGATACAAATATAAATAATTGATCATATAATAATAATATAATAATTAAAATTGACAAATGAACGACTAATTCTGATCTAAAATATCCAAATTAGTCGAGAGAGAAAAAATTTTTTTACTTAAAATTGAAAAAAATAAATGAAAAACGTCAAATAGCGGATTTTTCTGAACTAAAATGACGAAAATGGACTACCAGAAAGAAGAAATTCTTTATTTAAAATTGAAAAAAAGCATGAAAATCGTAAAATGGGCTGTTAATTTTTATGTAAAATGACCCAAATATACTACAAGAAAAAAAATTTTTACATAAAAAAAAAAATGAAATCGTTAAATGGAGGGGTATTTGAAGTAAAGTTACCAAATTATGCTTTTAGAAAAAAAAAACATTTTTAGTTAAAATTTATAAAAAAAAAAAAATGAAAACCGTGAAATGTTGGCATTTTCTATTCTAAGATGAGAAAAGAGACTTCTAGAAAGCAAAAATTTTTTCAATTAAAATTGAAATGAATGAACGAGAAACCTCAAATGGCGGGTTTTTTTCTGATCCAAAATGATCAAAAGTGACTTCCAGAAAGAAAAAATTTTTTAACTTAAAATAGAGGAAGAGGTAGGGTGAAGTAAAGTGACCAAATTATACTTTTAAAAAGGACAGAAATTGACTTTTTATATGGAATTTAATATTGACCGGTTTTTGCACAAACTCTTCAATTTTTAACTTTAGTAACAAATCCAAGTACAGGTAAATAAAAAAAAAAAATAATTGAAATTGAACTAATTTCACTAAAATGAATTGTAAGGTCCCATGAGTCCATTTAAGTGCTTTTCGAATGTTATCTGTGTGTGTGTGTGTGTGTGTGATAAATTCTTGCTTCTACAATTTTGTATTTTAATTACGCACATAAAATAGAACAAGGTATCAAGAACTGAATGATTTTTGGTAAACATCGGACCATTAGGGTGGAGGGCACTAGGTACATATTATTTTACTTATTTAACAGGTATTTTATATATTATGAAATAAAACTTTCTCCAGAAAAAAATTATATACAACACTTGTATCTAAATTTGTAGCAACTTTGTTAAAAAGATTATTTTAAGTTGCACTTGGAACATTGCAGATAGCCATTCAAATCAATAAGCAAAAGCAAAAAATATAGTTAATTAAAATTTAATTTTAATTATATAATGAATATGAAATTTAAATATATTAATTAAAATTAATTATCATTAATTACATGAAAGACAAAAAATATATTTTGACTTAATTAAAGATCTCTCCTAAATCCCACTATTAATTGTTAGTAAAAAGTCGGCCAAGTTGTCAGCTTGGTTAAGTCCGATCGACTGGTTTTTATTCAATTAACTCGCCTATTTTTTAGCCACTTCTCTGAGCTGAAAATTTGAAATTTTACATCTCTCAGCTAAATAAAAGCGTAAGACAGCCATTGGTAGCCTAAAAATTCATAAACAACATCATTTAAAAAGACAAAACTCGAAGCTTCTAACAATATGTTTATATTCGAAAATTTTATAATACTTAATTTCCTCTTTTTTACCGCGTTTTAAATAAAAGCGTTTTTATATATGATAACAAATTGACTGACGAAATGTTCAAAAACTTTTTCATTCTGTATTTGATATGAAATGTATGGAAAGAGAAGATGGCGTGAAAATATCCATTAGATAGACAGACCCCAGAAATATTGACAAGGCCTTATCATTTGATTGACCAGCTAAAAGTACCAGATTATCTCAGCATAAATCCAAACACTCGTTTTCTCTCAAAGGATATGAAATTAAACATTTTAGTGATACGAATGGGATGGACTAAAATCTCAGAACAGAGATTTATCAACAACCAGACTCAAAACTGAGGAAAAAAATTAAAAACACAAATACGAAAAAATATCAAACACTGAATAACACAGAAATCACATTAATCAATCCAACAAACATAATAGACGTCGAAAATTTTTGTAGCAACATATGGTTAAACCCGAAACAGGCACTTACAATGGTTACAAATATAAACAAAGAAATAGGAGAAAGACTTGAAAAGTGTCTTAATTTCCAAATAAAAAAAAAATTAATTTTTTTTTAAATATCACTTAATTTTTCTACATAAACACCTGTCAAGTCAATACACTTATTCTAGGGGCTACAATTTTTCAAAACTTCCAAAAAGTAAGATGACAAACTCAGCAAAATTAGTTCTCCGTGGCAGCGATTATCTCTACATTCGAAGTGAATTTCTCTCTTCTGAGTTTTTTTTTTTCAGATTAGGGAACAAAAAAATCACATTAGTCCAAATCTAGAGGGAAGTACAGAAGCAATTGGTATCATAATTTATTTAATTATGGGGTAGCAATTACGGCTGTATGGGATGGCGCGCTGTCCTGATGAATCAGAATTTGTTTTCTTTGTCGAATAGGCCCAGTAAGACGGCGTAGTGTTGTCCTGTGATCGTTTTTCTCTTTCCCAACTACTCTATGTAGATGATACCTTTAGAATCCCAAAAAATGGTGGCCATGACCTTCTTAGCAGATGGATCAGACTTTGCTTTCTTTGAGTGTGAGCATAGCAAAATGCGTGCTAATTGGCCTACAAATAGTTTTAAGATACGCGCACCCTCTCTGTGTTACTTAAAACATTTCTCAAGTCTCCCTCATAGACTACAATAAACAAATGCCTGAAATGATTCATACATAAAGAAGTCACCCAAACAATCAACTCCATTATATTCTTAAAAATGCACCTGAAAAAGATAAAATAGTCAACTTTTCGCTAAAAGAATTTATTCACTACACACTTTTAATCGTCACACAATCAATGCTGGAGTCCCCCAAGTTTCGATCCTTTCTTCCATCATATTTCTTATGTAGATTAATGACCTCATGATAGTTACCTCCAATTCCTTTCACTGTTTATAGCACGAAAGTACTCTACACTAGATCAGAGGAAGTTTGCTCTACGCTCTGTGGCCAGGATATTGATTCTTCTATCAATGATGACCTTGGCATATTGGAGAAATGGGGGTCCCGTAATCACATCAAATTCAACTCCAAGAAAACAGAATGTTTCCTAATTTCCAGATTAATCGGATATACCCATCCGTCATAATAATTTGGAGTTCAAAGTCTCGCTTTCTCTTCTGGGTATGATGATTTCTTCGGATTTCTCCTGAAATGACCATATTTCTGCTATCGACAATCTGCTGCTAGGAAGCTTGGTTTCCTCTTGAGCCCCTCACCAACTTCTAACCCTATAGAAGACTCAAATTTGTCCGAATCTTGAGTATGTGTCCCACCTATGGAAAGCATGCTCTTTCTTCACTTAAAGCACTTCAATGAGGTGGTGAAACTGATCGGAGACGAGTTTCTTACTGCCTCCTTGCAACCACCCGACCACAGAAGTGTCTCTGCAACGACACTTTTTTACAGGCTGGTTGATGTACTGCCGAATTAAAATCTATCATTCCTCCAAAAGCAACAATTGTCCACAATACAAGAGAATCATTGTAATTTTCTTTCCAGGAGAAATATTATCTAAAAATGATTTATTATGTGATTTTAAAAGATCGAATCTCTTTTCTATTTTTGACATTGCAATATGCAATATTGTAAAATAGAAATTAATTTTAAAATTTAATTCTGGATCTTGAATAGTTTCATTTCCATGTCCATAATCAAAGGATATATTTTTCTTGCGTAGCTGAATTTTGTTTGCAATAGAGAATTTACAATTGCAATCCATTTCTTTGGCAATTAATTTGGGTTTTTTTTAATGTTAGGATTCACATTATTATATGCACTTTCGAGAATTCCCGCTCCGACAAGTAGTCGCTCAGGTAGGCAGTCCGTTCCTTTTGTTCAGCTCGTATCGTACTGAAGCAAATTATTTTTAAAGAAAACCCCACCTACATTGTTCCGGGCTCCTTTCGCTTTTGGATGAAAGCCCATAAAGCCAAAATTTTGTCTCGTTGCATGCGCCCCCTAATTGACCGCGCCCGTGTGGAAAGTACTCCTTGTACCCCCGCCACGGCGCGCCCCTGCCGAGGTCATCATTGATTGAAGAAACAAAATCCTGACGACTGAGTGTAGAGGAAACTCCCTCCGTTCTAGTGTAGAGTACTATCGTCCTATAAACAGTGAATGGAATTGAGGTCACTATCACAAGGTCATTGATCTACATAAGAAATAGGATAAAGGATCGAACTTTGGAAGACTACATCCACCAGTAACTTTGTCGATATCAAATGGGATCTTTCGATTAGTTAGGAAGCTTCTGTTCCACAAACAACGCTCCGAAGAGAAGTTAAAGTTGGAAGTTTTAAATATAGGTTTTTATACCATACCTGGTCAAAAGGCTTCGAGATGTCAAATGCAACCTCAATGCTTTCAACTTTTTCCTCTAAGGATTTGTTCCAGAGGTGAGTTACAGTCTAAAATGTCTTTAGTTGAGCGACTTTTCCTGAAGCAATATTTACCTAATCTATCATTTCGAAGGTCGCAGTGCTCCAATTGGATCAAGATTTGTAAGTTCAAAGTTTTTCCATATATGAATTTTTAATTCATCTGCAAATAAATGGCAGTTCGAATGAGTTATATGCCGGTTGATATCAATAATGAAGAGTAAAAATAAAAATAGCCTCAAAACAGTACTCGGAAAGTTCCGAATAAATTCGAGGCATACCAAAAACATAGTTTTTCCCATCCCCTCTCTCCTACCCTTTAAATACGAAGAGAACCATTTCAAAAATGATGCGGACATAGCGCTATAGCTGTCAACAATTACTTAAATAAAGTTAAAATCATAATATTAAATTGGCCCGCACGTTCTCCGGTTATGAAACCGAAAGAACATTTATGGATATGTTAAAAAGAAGCTTAGAAGGCTCCAGTTAAACTTTTGCAACAATTTAAAGTTGATATTCGAGAAGAATAGTAACATTTTACTGAAGATGTCCAGCAGTTAATTATCTCTATGCCAGGAAGATTTAGAGCATTTGAAAATACGAGAGGAGGAAATACTCGCTACTAGAAGAAAAAAAACTGATAAACATTTTATTTTAAATTTATAGGCCAATAATTTTAAACTTGAATGGAAGTGTTTTTCCAATTTTTTATAAAAAGATCTAAATTAATTTATTTTCTTAAAAATGTACTTTTCCTTCTGTACGTTATATTTTATTTATGATGTAATAAAGTTATTCACTAAAAGTACAATAAAACGTAAAAGATTCATTTTGTACTTTCTCTTACTTATATATGAAATATATAATGAAAAAGCATTTCGATCGCAAAAATAATTGATTTCGAGATTTCAACGGAAATACACGATTTGAGGTTCCCTTTTTTCAAAATGATCTGTCTGTGTTGTTCGGATAAAAGGCGGGAGCAACTGCTCTGTTTCTTAAACTACTCTAATCAAATCAATTAAATTGGCATTAAACGGCTACCTAGGGGGACAAAAATATGGTGTGACAGCACATCACTCAGTTTTCTTTATGTTAGGTAAGAGAAAGTTGTGTGATGTGCGTTTTTTCACACCACATTTTTTATTTTACTTTGAAAAATATTAGTGTCCGGTTTTTTTGCTATTGTGTATATATTTATTGTAAGAATTTTAATTTAAATTTAATAAATTTGCTCTAACGATTTTAATTAAAATTCATAAAACTATTATTTATTTAATTTATTTCAAATTATTAACCATTATCCACCCCAAAACACTTTACTTTTGTACGTTTTTAGGTTTTTTGAGATTTTCTCTTAAACTACTCTAAAATCGATTAAATTAGTTGTACATTGAACGGCTATCTAGGGAACCCGACGCAAAAAATCTGGTATGATAGCACATTACTCATCTTTCCTTATCTTAGGTAAAAATTAATGTCATGTGCATTTAGTCCCACCAAATTTTTTAAACTAGATCACAAAAAGTACTAACATTTTTAGCTCTCCAATTTCGAATCTTTTTCTTGATATTCGAAGATTTGAATTTCACACCCTCATGAAAACAAATGTAAAATTGTCCAGGAATAATAACAAATCTAAAAATATTTTTAATATATTCATATATTGTAAATATTGTATATTGATTTGAAATTCGAAGATTAATGCAAGTGTCATAGAAGGTGAAAAGAAACAACTTAATATCCCAACTCAAGCCCCTTTTTTTTGTATAAATTTGACTTGATAATCCGATCTCGCTTCAGGTATTCAATCGAACCTGGAGGTATATGTTCACGATTTTAGTATTGGGGGACTAAATTATATCTTCCAACTCGCTAATAGCAGAGAGGCTTTAGTGATGGCAATAACTCAAACCAGATCCCAGACTATGATTATCAGTAATGATGGAATTGCACGTTGCCTCGAAATCATAACCATTAATTTGGTATCTGTGTTTAAAGCACTTGCTTCTAGAGTAAATTCCTAACTAGGTATTTGTGGTTGCCGTATACACCAATTACCGGGCTCACCTAACATTTTACTGACAGCTAATGCTTGCTTTTGGACCAGGGAAAATCATAAACAATCTTTCGATATTACAGACAAGAGTAGTTTAGTGTTAATAACATGGTGGCCAGTTGTATCGTTTGATGCAAATAAGGAGTCGGGGTCCATTATCGTTAAATGTTATTAAAGAAAGAACATTATTCAACTGACTGGTAGCTTGCCTCTTAATAGAATATGGCTTGGACCCAGGGGCTGTGGCTTTTATCATGTTAGATGCCAGTTTTTAAATCCAGTCTAACTTAATATACTCTATAATAGGAGAGCATAGAGAGGTAATATTTAAATAAATAAGAAGTTAAGACGGGCGAAGAGACAAATGGCCTAAATTCAACCCAGCCCACTTTGAAAATTTCTTACCCAAAAATTAAAACGAACTTTTGAAAATAAAATAAAATTCTCAAAAAAATATTTGTGTGTAGTAAAGTAAACGATTATAATAAGAAATTAATTTACATACTCAGAGTACCTAGGCGATCATCTGCGACTGGATTTGTGTGAAAAACGTCATTAAACTGGAGTCGTTTCGAAAGCGATAAAACGTAATAAATCCAAAAGAGTTATATATTAACAAATATTAAGCTCGTAGAGGATTTCAGAAGTAAAATAATATATGGGTGAATTCTTATTAGTCGTCTGCTTGATTGGCACCGTACTCAGTAAGTTGTTAGTTATCCGAGTACATTATTAATAATTTTTAATTTTTTTATTTTAATTTAAATGGCGCCATTTCTTTTTATACAAATTCTAAAAATAATATACCGAATGCGGAAAAGGGGGATTCTATTTACAAGTTGATAAGACTATTTCATAAAATTCCATGGCTTCGTTAAATATATTTTGTAAAGATGATGAATTAATTGATTTTTAACGTTTAACTGAAAAATCCAATCGATCAAAATTCAATTAACTATTTAAATTACTCGTCATTTTCATGCGTGTGACTGTTTGTCAAATTTTTTAAAAGGGAAATTTTTTGAATAGTCCTTGCTATTTATTTATTTATTTGGTGGGCATTTTTTTAGGCGTCAAATGACAACCACTGGCAGTTGGCTGTTGATTCTATCATCTTCGCTTTTCTTCTCCTAATATTTCGCTTTTAACTGCATTATTAATATCGCGCCCGGCATCTGGAGTTGAATGAGAAAGAAATTGGCCGGGAACTTAACATGTTGTTGTCGGCAGCAAACAAACACTCAGACGATTCAAAAGCATCCAGGCTCGAATTTTTTTTAATAAGAGTCTCTCTGTCTGTCGTCCCCTTCAGTATTTTTCAATATACTGAAAAGGGAACCGGGAACCCAACTCATTTTCAAAAGCCACTCACAGTCAAGAAATGATGTGAGATCTTCCTTCAATGGCCCTCTGGATTTGTCTCAGAATAAATATATTAATTAAACAATAAAAATAGAGGAGAAAAGCTTGATATTATATTAAAAGTACATGATTGTTTTTTGTGTTTCTAAATTGAAAAATTAGTCAAGAGATTAAACGACAAAACAAAAAAATAGGTGCTAAGAAAGAACGTGAAGAATTGTAAATTTTAAAATTGTAAATTTCGAGGAGAAATCGTTTCGTCATTTAATATAACATCATCAAGCCTTACTGAAAATATAAGATATAATTACATTACTTATTATAGTACAATAAATTACATTCAGAACATTAAACATCTTTTTATTATTAGTATACATCAAGGGGGACAATTAAGGTAAATCTCGTTCATATATATATAATAGATATGAATTTTGAAAATAAAATTAATTGATATATACATACATATATATATATATATATTGTTTTTTCGAAATCTGAGGCCATATAGCCATTAACGATATTACTCTATTTATTTACGATACAATGATCCAGGCATATTTATTTAATTCATTATCAATTGGTATCAAATTCGATTTAAATAAATTTTCATCGGACTGCCTGGGATCCGAACCCACACCCCTTGGCTTTGAAGGTTATCAATACTGACAATGTCACTATCTTTAACCTCTCAGTCACAGGGTGAGGGCATATATATACGTATATGATAACAAAAGTTTTAGGCACAACTCACTAGCATGAAATTGAAACTTTTGTTATCATATTGAATTTCATGCTATTCGGTTATATATACATATGGTGTGGCAAAATGATCTGACACATTTGTAGGTTTAATAAAAGCAAATGTGTCAGATCATTTTGTCCCACCCTGTATATCAATTAATGATATAATTGATATCCCTCACTTTCTTCATTGAATCGAAACGCCAAATGGAGTCCTTCGTCATATTTAGATAACAAGAATGTTACCAGAGTTCCCTATAATCTACTACAGATAATAACAGCCAGGGCCGGCACGAGGCTGTAGGCTCAGGCGGAATATTTTGAGGGGCGGAATTTTGCCTTAATTTTAAAAGTAATAAAAAAATTAAAATTATTGAAAAAAAAATTTAACATTATTTAATAATTTATTTTATTTTGTTATTTTTAGTTTCTGATGGAAAATTTTTTTAAGAAAATATAATATATTAATAATTACTTTTGTTTTTTATTATTTAAAAGAATCCAATTCAATTTACTTTTTTAATTTTTATAATTTTGTACACATATACAAAAATAAATAACATATAAAAAAACTCCTATTCAAAATTTTCCAAGGGGGGAGGGGGTCACCTCAAGCGTCACAATGTCTAGCGCTCGCCCAGGGAACAGTTGAAGCTTCATTTGAAGTTCATAGCTGAAAGTTTCATCAAGAATTTAACGAAATAATCATTCTAATCATTATTTTGAACAACTTTTGTTCGAAAAGCTTAAAAAAAAAAAAAAAAAAAAAAAAACAATGTGTATATTAATAAACACTTCTTTTTAGGGATGGGGTTTGTAAATTTTTTTGATGAATTTCGGCTCTACTTTTTATTGTCACTTATTCTTATAATTCTATTATGTTATTAAAACCCCCCACCCCGAAGGTTGAACCCAAAGTCAGTCTCAAATTCGACTCAAGAGATATGTTTGCTTTAGATAAATATTTACCTTAAAAGCCAAGGGGTGTGGGTTCGGATCCCGGGAAGTCCGATGAAAATTTATTTATAACAATTAAATAGCAAATGATATAAATAAATATGCCTGGATCATTTGTGTCGTAAATATATAAATATATATTATATTTCGTATAATATGGCCTATATAGATGCCGAAAAGTCTAAAAAAAAATTTTTTTCTACAGAAAGTTGAAAATGGTTTTTTTATATCAAATCCTAAGTTAAAAAGATTTTAAATAAACGAATGTAAAGGGAACAATGTAAAATTAATGCACGAAATCAAAATTAAAATGTTTTTATACTGTATAATTTAAAGAAGATAGGAGTTGCCACAACACATTATCTGAAATATCTAGAATTAAAAGAAACCTTATAATTTTGAAAATTATTGATTAATAATAAAAAACTTGAATCACCGACTAATATGTAAATTTTTTTCGTTCTGTTTGATTCTTTAGCATAACAAATTTAAAATATTCCCTCCAAAGTTTCTTCAAATCTCATTTTGACTAAGAATTTAGCAATTATAGTAATTCTCCTCTGACCGATTATTATTTATATTTTACAACTTCAGTGATTGCATTTTTATAAATTTTCGAATATTTAATCAATAAAAATAATCATATATGAAATAATATTTAAACATATTTCCAATATTTATTAATTTCTATCTACGAAAAAAACGGCCGCGACCAGGTCTCGATCCTGGGACTTGCCAGGCGAGTACTCTGCTGAACTGATTTCCTTTAATTTTTACAAAAAAAAAAAAAATCAATTGGAGGTTGCCTCCCCTCGACTTTCTCGTATACACGTATATAAGCAAATTACCAGGATTTTTAGAAAAACGTTTCAGGTAAAGTACCACTTCCGGTTGCCAGAAGTGGGCCAAATTTTTGAGTTGTCACAATTTTTAGATTCCAGTACCACTTCCGGTTACTGGAAATAGGCCAAAAGTTGATAGAGATCTATGTTTTTGCTGAAATGCACGTCTGTAAAATTTGGTAAACATAAAAACGCTAAGGACAATCAAAATCTCATGATTGAATTTTTAAACGATTACAATACTAAAGTACAGTAATTTTTTATTATTTGTATTTTAAACACAAACATGAATTTCAGCTCTTATCACAATACTTCCTTTCCCTATAAACGGACGAATCTGTTATTTTAATCATAGGTTTTATAAACATGTTGTGCGTCAGTCCTTTTCTCAATTTTTGTTTGATGATTTGATTGCTATCAGTATGACAAGTTATCAAAATTGTTTACAAGCCCCAACTTGATAATGCTCTAGTACTCCTGACAAGCTTTGATAAAATTAATAAAATCAACTCGTTATTAATATAAATGATCATGTGTCATTCCTTCTAGCGAGTGCTATCAGTAAGAAAGGTTGATTTTGTTAAGCACAACCGGTTGATGTTTACATATTATAGAGTGATATCGGGGATTCGAAATTAGATATGAGATATCGCGTGACTGGTGACGTTTAAGGTTGTCAAAATTACCAAGCCTTCTTTTTTTTTTCTAGAAATTCTGGTTCTAAAATAAATATTAATTTTTCAAATGGATTGATAGATCATTCTGCTTATATGGTAAATCTTGATGGAATAAATTTTAAAATAAAAAATGAGAGTTTATCTTTAAAATTTTGAAATTGTCTGTCGAAATAGACAAACAGAATACCTAATCAAATGATAATTTTAAATAATCCCCCCCCCCCCCCTTAAGTTCAAAGCTAAGATTTAGTAATCACTCAAAAAAAAGAAAACGAACTTGATGGCAAAATATCTTTTGACCCCCCCCCTCCTCCCGAGTCCATTTAATTGGTTTTTAGTTGATGTGTGACTTTTCAGTTTTTGCAATTTTTATAAAACAATTATTTTTATTTTGGATTGACCTCCATTAGGCAAGATAAAAATAATAACATAACATAAATAAAAATATAATTGATTAAAATTTAATTTAAAAATAACAAATTTGGGATTTTATTAAATATATACAATATAATAATAAAATGTTCGCCAAACAGGCTGATGAGTATCGCTTCTTGGCGACATTGCAATCATAGGCTGTGTGCAGAGTTTGACATTTATTTCTAAAAGTGAGGTTAACTAATAAAAAATGGAAAAATATATGGGACATATAGTGGTTTATATTATAATTTTTATTTTAATTCAAATTTCATAAACAAATATATGAAATATAAAATAAACAAAAGATGATGGATAGATTGATAACACAATAATTATTACAATTGAATTTCTCTGTCCAGATTTATCGGTATTAGTTGCAAATTATCCATTCGAATTCTGATTAAACTAATAATGCAACCGACTGGATAAACTTCAAAGTAAAATAATACTAGTATCGAGAAGTAATTTGAGATAGAATAAATAGTTTAGTCAAAGCATACATGAATGATTTTTGGCTGCTTCAATTTCTAGAATTAAATTCTTATTAATAAATTTCAATTAATTAAAATTATGATTTGGTAATCATAAGTTTATAAATAAGTGTGAAAACTCTTAGTACCAGACCCTTTCGAACAAGCGCTAAATTTTTCTTGGCTTGGAAAAATTTGTTTCCTCCGCTTGATTTGCCAGCCTGTGCCAGATTTTGATTTTGCCATTTTTATAAAAACCTAATTCCATTCGCTCTTCATTGAGCCATCTGCATTTGTAGCGCGATTCCAAGCTCTTGCAAATGTTTACTCCATCCGGCGGAGCACATCTGGACTTGCACTTTTCTATGACATGTCTCTCAAAACCACCGGGCCCGATTCACACTGGTGAGTTTGTGCCAGGAGATCATTTTCAATAAATCGTAATCATTTTTATTAAAAATCTCTTTTATTTAATCTCTAAAAACAAAATCTTACAACTTTCTATTTTTATTATTATGCAGAAAACATAATAATATTGTAGCCAAGTTTCTTGTTTAAGGATAAAAGGCTCATATTGAATTTTTCCTTGTTCAGAATTTGTTTGGGCTGACTAGCCGAGCTGATTAATATTAATCTCATGTCAACTCATTTCGACAATTAATAAAATTAAATAGATGTGTTTTTAATTAAATCTTCTTTGAATTATATCAATAAATAGAACCTAATTTAATGTATCTCTTTGGGATGGCAATACGAAGTTGGAAAATAAATGGTTGCTCGAGGGAAAGTGCAGAAAAAACCGAGCCGATTAATTTGACAAACTGTTGACTATTAATGAATTCGTTGGATCGTTTTTTTCAAGCTAACCGACTATTCGAATTTTTATTACTTCTTTATTTCGAAGCAATTGAAAGGGTTAGGAAATCGTGTCTTAGATTTTAACACATTCTCATGCATATGTATAGAACAAATTTAAAGAAAACTGCTTTTTGATGCAGGATAATTCCTGAGTAAAAAAAAAATCCTCTATGGAAAAATTCGGACTATTAATATTAGAGAATTAGATATTGTAAAAATTTTCAATACGCCATCCTCATAACTCATGCAGGAGAATTTAATTCATTAAAAAATTTTTATATTTAATAAAAAAATTCCAATAATGAACGTCTAACCGTTTCTCCAATCAATTCCTAACAGAGCGTTAACCGATAGCCGCCAGTTCCATAATTTTTTTTACTAATAACCAAAAAGCTATTATTGCCATGCCAAATTAATCTTAAAAACTTGAGTCTTTCAGGAACAATTAAATACAGAAGGGAAGTGAATAAAGAAGCCAGTCAAATTTTTAAAAAAATTCATTTTTTTTTTTGAAAAAATATTAAAAGCTTTGTTTTTTAATAATAAATAGAAACTAAGAGAAGGAGAACTCATGAGGGTACTTTAATTTTACTTTCTTTTACTTATATATGTAATGTATAGTGAGAAAGTATTGTGATTGCAAAAAAAAAAATCGATATCGAGATCCGCACTTTATCAAAAGGTCCAAAAAATTCCAGCTTATTAGTTACGCTCCGGTTTGTTGTGTCGAAATTTGGAACTATAGTTTTAAAACTATTGTTCCCAAGATCAGAGGTAGAGGTATAGACATAATGGCCAATGGTTCGTTCTTAAGCGATAAAATTTACTTAAATTATATAATAATAAAATTATTAATAAAAATTGAGAAATAATTCTAACGATGACGGGAAGAACCAAAGACTGGCATAAAAAGGAGCAGAAGAAATTCTAGTCTTTTTTCGGGTAACTCGGGGTCTCGAGACATATACTTTTCAGGTATGAGCAAATACCTGTGGGTGTTGTCATATGAAATATATAGCTATATTATATATTTATATACTCTTTGCGCAATACTCAATTACTCTAACTTCACCAAGTAATGATGATAATAATAGAGAAATACTCTGAACCATCACAATTTTAGATCGTGATGTTATATATAATATATTTCATTTAATCTATAAAATAAAAACGAGAAATTTTTTGGAATCAATATAATCCTTCTAGTAAATAATGGGTAATGAAATACGTTTTAAAAGCAAAAGATAAATTATGGAATATGAAAAGTGATTGGGTTTAAATTGTTATGGTTAATATTAATCATGAACAAATGGTATTATCATTCATTTTATATGAAAAATGCCCAACTCTATTGCAGAAATCTGCGAGTTTAATATTTGACATTTAGCATTGGAACAGGGCGTAATGAAGCGAAACGCCTCTCGTGTATGCTTTTGTGTTGATATATGAGAATGTATAATAAAATGACATACATTTTGGCCTGGTGTACTTCAATTCAACATATATAGTATTTATCATTGGCATTTTATTGCTAAATGGATCTATCTGCTGTTGGAATCAGGATAACCTTAACAGGGCATGTTTTATGATAATTAAACTGTATCGTATTTTCTCTGATTTATCTTTGAGAGGTTTTCTCTTTTTTCAAAAAAGCAAAATTTTGGTTATTATTTTTAAGTATTTATTTTATTCATTCTTTTTTACTTTCTCTTATTTATTTATTTTTTTGTAAATAAGTAATTATTTTATAAATTTTATTCAAAATATTTTGGTGGATATATTTGAAAAAAAATACGAAATTTTATTAATTATTTTGAAAATAAAAAAATTTAACTTAAGTATATAAAAATTTTAGATTTAGATTAATTTTGGTCTGCTTGGAATTAAAATTTTTTATATCAATAAAAAGTGTTTTGGAAAAAAATTATATTCAAGTTTTGGCAAATTTTGTATTTTCCTTTTAATTCTTTTGCGTAAAATATAAAAATGACTCGACTATATTATATTAAAATCCATGTACTCCATGTCAGTGGCAGATCCAGAGGCGCTACTTATGCTCAATCAACAACACTATCTCACAATGATTATTATCTATTTACGATTCATTAGTTGGCACTTTACAATACCATAGGGTTATATTTGAACCTCCAGCTATTTGAAATAAACTCTATTAACCACTCGGTAAAGGTTTGAGATGATATATATGAAAAAGTGAGCAAATAAAAAATCTGATAACATTAAAACACTCGTCAAATGTTTATCATTGAAATGTTTCTTTATGCAAAAAATAAAAACATTGGAAAAAGCCTTTATTCTCCCATCAATTATGGAATGGCGTGGATTTAACGTAAATCCACTCTGTTAAAAGTCATTACATATTGAAATATCATCAACAATAATTATTTGTTGCCTCGAGCTAGTCATAGCGAGATCGATTTGAAGCCAGATTTGGTATTTAGATAATGGAAATTATTATTATGATTAGGAGGTCAGGCCTGAATACTATTCGATGAAATTGCTAAATAACCAACTCGAATATGTATTTATGCGCTCGATAGGTATTGTAAAGCAGAAATGTTTTTTCAACAAATTTTAGATTATAGAAATAGATTGTATGCGTTTACATGATCCAGAGCAATAAATTTTCCTTTTTTAGGTTTCTAGTTATTCAAGATATTCTGATTACTGGATTTCTGCTCAATTTTTCTAATAAAATTAACAATTTTATAATTCTATTTGAACTATGAGTGAAATTCAAGATGGAGATTAAAATTATGGCTAAATTTGAAATTATTAATGGAATTATTAATGGAGGGTTAAATAATATCATATTATAATTTATAATATTATTTTTAAATTATTCGTTCTCAAAATAATTTTTTATTATGTTTGTTGGGGGAAAATTTTTTTAGGGAAACTTTCTCTAAGAGGCCTCACAAGGGCAATTGACATGAAATGCATTACAAGAATTTTAAATTTGGAAAACTTAGTTTAAAAATAGAAACCAAATAAGGGTCGCAAAATTTTACTGTGGAACTTATTAAAAAAAAAAATGCAAAGTTGGATATTTTTAAGAGAAAAAAATCTGTTGTGATTAAGAGTACATCACACAACTTTTTCTTACCTGATTGGACAAGTAACGTAATATGCTGTGTGATATATTTTTTGTGTCAATATATGTTTTCTTTAGGGTAGTATATCAGTTCCCGAGAAGTAAATAATGGCAGCGCCAATTTTTTCATTCCTAATCTATTCCAAGGAAAATATTTATAATTTAAAAAAAAAACTCAATTGGCAATTCAATCTTGTTTATTATCAAACATAGGAATTAAAAATATTTATAATTTGTTACCATGGCAACTAGCCCTATGAAAATAAGGAAATCCTAAATTGAGGGCCCCGCCCGAATTTAAGGTAGAAAATGATTAATTGATAAAGATTTTTTAATTTATTATAAGCAAGGCCAATTTAATCCAAATCGTTCGATTAGGTTAAGAGAAAATCACAAAAAACCTGAATACATACAAGAGAAAAGTGACCCCCAGACAGATAGACCATTTTGCGAGACCCTTTTTTTCAGACTCAAGTGACCTCAAAAAATGTAAATCTGTTTTTTCTGATCGCAATACTTTTCCTATACTATATATATATATAGGTATGAGAAAGTAAAAATTTAACTTTATCAACCAATCTGGTCATTATTTCTAGGAACGTTTTAATTAATTAATCCCATTTCTGCTCGTACTCCAATTTCCCCTTTTTATAATATTTTTAAATCGCCTTTTAACTATAGAACAAGGGAACCACCTGACTGAAACCCACTAACAGTATGCCCCTTCATCTATCATTAATATTAGCTCTAGGGGTCCAAGGGGCGAGCCTCCCCGCCAGGTGCAGACTCCGCCTAACGCTGACTAATTGACCAATATGACCAAAACGGACCACCACGTTTAAAATTCCAGAACAACATTTAATCAATACATCCCGATTTGTTTATTTATTATATTTTTTAAAGATAAATATAATTTTTTCCCTGTCTCTTGGTGCAGAGGTAGAGGTCTGGCTTCACATACCAAAGGTCATTGGTTGGCTTCCCATCCTGAGCGACAAAATTTTATTTATATTATATTGGCTACCAATTAATATAAATAAATAAGGACGGAGTCTAAATGGCCTCCGATGCCGAAAGACTTAAAAAATAAATGATTTTAATGCAAATACATTTTATTAATGATGAATATAAAATAAGGAAATATTTGAATTTATTGAACAATAAAAGAGCTCTATTGAAATAATAAAATTTTACTCTCAATTTGTGAGGAATCATTGATTTCAAGAGTGAAAGGGAATTTTCCCATGAGATTATTAAGTTCTCTATATAATGGATAATTATCTGAGCTACAAAACTGCCATCAGATGCTTAAATGAAAAATGTTTATAGCAATTATTTCAGTAGAAGCCGGGCCTGACGGCTGTAAATAAAATATAAACAATTTTTTTACGGCGGGGCAATTTCATTTGTATTGGCTAGATATATGATTCATTAAGCCGGGTTATATAATAGTATATATTGTTCATGAACGTCATAGCCAACTCTAACTTATATCCCTTTAGGCTATAACATTTGAAGAGTTGCCTTTTATATGTAGCCAATATGATATCATATTTTATTTTGATGTGACGGCGCCTTGATTTAAGGTGGCTATAAAAGTCCTCTTGCAGTTTTCTACGAGGCGAGACTGTCGAAATATATAATATCCTGGTGAGCTCTGGAGAACGGCAATAATAAACCCTCCTGAATGATCAATGCATCAAAGGGAGCAAAGTTGGGCCCGAAAGGGTCCCAAAGGGTTCCCGGGGCAATAAGCCCACACCCCCTCCCTCTCCTCTTCCTTGCACACCAAAAAGGTCACCGACTACAAAAAGCTTTCACAAATTGTTCAGACCTTTTTTTTTAATTAACATAATTCAAATTTTATATTATTATAAATAAACTGGGCTGAAGTTAACAATTAATTTACCACGGATAAACTAACGGAATTGTGTTCCTTTCACAAGGCACACACTTGAGGAATTTTTATACAATCATATAGTCGCTCATACAAACAAACGGTACTTGAATGAATTTCAAAAGGTCTACCCATCTACTCTAAAATTTGCCCCTTGAGCGTAGAAAACCCGCTTCGCTAAGCTCGTTAGTTGGTAGCTTTCTTCTTATAATTTTCTTTAGGAGAATTTATTTATTTTATAATAAAATTATTTTAAGACACATTAATTAATTCATAAACCATATTAAAAATATTGATTTGAATTAGGAAAAAAAATTTACTTTATTTCTCTTAATATTAAATGCCAGTTTTCATATTATTTCATTTCTCCAGTCAATCAACATGTGAATAATAGGGTCGGTCATGTGGGAAGTGCAGTTGATACAATGAACCAAGGCCCAAGTGTCAAGGAGTTCTCGTTAAAAAATTGAAAGAGCTCTGAATTTTTAATATGCTAAATGAGCGAGATGATTGTGTTGGGCGGTTGTGGTGCCTCCGGGATTTGAACCAGGGACCATCCACTTTCGCCATGTTATCGTTATTTTTCTTTTTCTAAATTAAACATTTCTTAAATACATAGTCTTAATGACCTGCATAATAAAGATTGTTTTTGATGTTTGGGGTGTAGACCAGCTCGCACCAGGCTTAACTATTAGTCTCTGCCTACCTCTTAAGACTTTTGTTCGAAATTCACTTTCGGTGTCTATGCCTTTGAGAAGGTTTCTTGTTTGTTTATGATAGAGCCTAAGAAAAAAAAAAAAAAAAAAAAAAAAAAAAAAATAAACAAAAGATTTTATTTTATAAAATATATAATATTTGATTAAAAATTATAAGTTTTTGATCGTTATATTTATTTTTAATATTTGAAAAAAAATCATCCCATTTGAAAATTTAAACTAAATATTCAGCACCATTTTTAATTAATTTATAAAAAGCAAATATTTTTCTATTTGGAGATGGCAGACCAGCGGTGGCTTCAAATCTCTTGGGCCCCTGGCGCCAAACTTAATGGAGGAGACCCTTACCCATCTGAGCCCCTGGAGGCTCCATCTTTTAAGTTCTCCTCTGGGTTGCCACTTCAAAAAGAAAAATATTTGCTTTTAAATTAATTAAAAATTGGACTAGAAATTTCTTTCAAATTTTGAAATCGCATGATTGAACAAGAGACCTTTGCGAGGACAGACTGAAAGTGAATTATTGGTAAGCTGGTCGTTTGAATTGCGTTCGTTCCAATTAAAAACGAACTTTATTATGCAGGCAATGGGAGAAAATTTCAAAATTGGATATAATCTGTTTCATTTCACTTCCCACTTGAAAATATTCTTCTTTGCAATAGTTTTAGAACTATTTGTCAACACATATGTCCATATATTTTAATTCTTAATCTTTGGTTACTTTAGCAGAAAATTAATAAGCCGCAACGATTTTTTTTAAGTTTAAAGTTAAAATTCTATAAAGGTTAAAGAAGATAAAAATTGAAAATCTTATAATCCTAAAAAAAAAAAATACAATCCATCCTTTTTATAAAATCCCTGACAAATACAAAGAAGAAAAATTAATTTTACCTTTTAGTACAGCAGAATAAAGTCCAGAAACAGATTAGAATTCAAACCAGTTATTCTCTTCTTTTTTTCATCTTATTATTTATTCCATTGTCCAAATAATCTGGGTCTTAAAGCTCCTTTTGAAATTAAGTGAAAAAAGGCAGTTTTCAAAGAAATCTTCATTTTCTTATTAATCAAAAGAAAATCTATGTAAGAAGAGATTATGAGAGATGAAGTAAGAACAGATTCACTGGTATTAAAAGATTAAAAAAAGGATTTACTATTTAAATAAGGAAAATTTTTAATTAAAAAATAATTAAATTATTATGGTTTCTAGTGGGAAACAAAATGCAATCAAATCTTGAGAAGGATTTAACTGAGATTCAATATGCGAATGGCAAATTTTCAAGAAGAAATTTGTCTATTTTAAGCTAGTTGTTTTTCTTGAAATATTTTATTATCAACGATGTAATTTCCACTAGCCCCTGAGAAAATTCCAATTTTTGACCCTCCTACAAGGAGAGAATTTTTAGTTAATTTAAAAAAAAAAAGAATAATTTTAAATAAATTTGCTTGGTTTGGGGCACTAATGCCCATTTTTCAAAATTTTGTTGGGAAAAGTGGCATCTCTATGGAAATTAATTTGCTTTCTAAATCTCCAATCGGTTTTCATTCTTTTACAAAATTTCCTATATATCATTTAATAATAAAATAATTTTACTTTTGGAATTATTTGAATTTCAACAATTATAATATATTAATTAAAATTAATTATAAGAATTTTTGCTAAAATTGTATAGGTATATTTCAGTTTCTAATCAAATTAAGTTTAATCTTAATTTTAAATGTAAATAAGAATGTGTAATTAATTTGAACAAAGGTGAATGTCAGATATGTAATTAAAAATAGCCAGATGAAGAGATTAAAATATGATTATAATACATGGATTGCAAGTGAATAGTGCAATTATTTTACTTTTAACAAAGAAGTAATAATTATGAATTAATTAACAAATTAGTCGGGTATTTAAATTAAAATACCTTATAATATTTTCAGGTTTTTCTGACTAGTTCTTTACAATTCATTTTTTTTTTTAACCAAACATCATTATAGTAGTAAGAGAGGTATTGTAATTGGAAATTTGAAAATCCAAACAAATAAAATCATATTTGTGGACTAGAAATGGCAACATTCAAAATTCCATACAGGGAAGTACCCCTCAAATAAGTCTGATTGCTCTTAGCGTCGAAGAGCTGAGAGACTTCATAGTTTTATATAATCAGGATTTAAAACTTAAAGACTCAGTGAAAAGCACAAGTCAAAAATTTCAAGCTACTTCTGCTCCCTCTATGAATGGGGAAGGAAAAATGGGGAAATAATTCAATTGTTTCGGGGCTAATTAATTATAATTTATCATTTCAATATTCAATAAATGCTTCGAGATTTTTTAACGGATTAGTACTTAATCATAGGTATGTTTTAATCGCTACTAGTGATTATTTATTGCTGGTTGGCCACATGGTCTCCGGGAGTTGAACCCGGGATCTCCAAGCGTCTTCGGAGCTTTCGTGTGCTTCCTTTGCCCAACAATTATTATTTATTGAATTATATCAAGATAAATTATATAAAATATTAATTTGCAAGCAAGTGAAGCCAGAGAGCGTACGTGAGAAGTACCGCTCGGGGCAAGGGAGGGAGGAGAGGAATTCATGCGTAGTTTCAAAAATACTTCACCCTATAAAGAATTTTTAAACTGTTTTTAATATAATATAATCCATGTTTGATATAAAATAAATCTGGTGTGAAACATTCACTTTTCATAATTAACTCGTTTAATAAACTGATATAATTGAACCAAAATATAAAATTTGTACAAAGTCGAATGAAGTGAGATTAAAATAATAATCGTGGAATAAATTGAGTGAACGAGTCAAGGTTTGTTTCCTGGGATTTCCAACTTGGATCTTTTCTATCTCAGAGGCACGAGCAAATTAATCGAGGAAATATATAATTTTTCGATTATTTTATAGTTCATAATTCCAATTTTTTTATTATTTTAATTATTAATTATTATTATTTTAATTATTTTCTAAAGGAGAAAGAGCTATCTACTCCCCATAGTCTACCCAACCGTCCCTTTGGCCTTGATATAAATAATAGAAAAAATATCTTCAAGTACCAAGTCGGTGGTTGCCACCCCAACTTTTTGTTTTCCACTTGATTTTAATTAAAATTTCAGTTTTAGCTTCACATTTACTTATTCTTTAAATAGTAAATTTTTTTTACATAAAATTTGTTGTTGTCACGCTTTTAACTTTTTATATAATTGAAAGAAATTTTTTATATTCTTGATAAAAAAATATTTATTATTTTGATATTTAACGTGATCTGCTGGATCGACAAAAATATCCTGATTTGTTCATTTACGTGAACTAGGGGGGGGGGGGGCTTACACGGCTTTCGTCTTGACTCACTAATAATATAATATAAATATAATACAAATATTCTATTAAATCAAAACCAACAGACTTAGGCTTTTTTTAAAATTACCATGCTTCTTGGTGTTTATTTTTCTTCCTTTTTCAAACAACATGAGAAGAATTATCATAAGGGAGGAAATGTAAGCCATGTTTGTAATTAAAGCTCGAATTATATGTAAATGTGTTTTGAAAACGATTAGAAAATTAAATAAATTCATCGGTGTGCTTCCTTGGCAGACCACCGCATGCATAACCACTCCAGCAAAAAACCCACACCTGTGGTCTGTGCACAGGAAGCACACCGATGCCCAAGATAAGCTGGAGATCCCGGGTTCGACTCCCGGGGGCCAAGGGTCGCTTGATCTATCAAAAAAAAAAAATACATTCACAAAAAATTATTGATATTTGGCTTCAAATTGCCCGCTTCAAAACATACATTTATTTTTATCTGATTCATTGAATCGAAAACCCTCTAACTTAAATAAATTTTTATATGATATATTGAAATTATCAATATCAAAGGGAGTGGTGGTGGTGGGGGGGCTTTAAATATTTGTTTTTTTACTCTTAATAATATTTTTCCAAGTTTGCCGATTTCGTATCAACTGATAATTTTTCTATAGTTAGCTGAGTATATACAGCATATTGAAATTAGTTCCCTAAATCACCCTCCCATCTCTAAGAAAAGATTCTCCCCGGGCCGCAATACTCGGTTGTTGTTGGTTTTATATATTTTTAATTAAAATAAACGATGAGCTTAGTTGTTTGTTTTTGTTGTTTCTCTCTTTATATTGTTTCTACAAGATTCGATTGTAACCAAGAGGGGCCTAAGATATTGATTACTTTTTTTCTGTTTGTTTTATTTTATTATTCTTTTCCCTACTTGTATCGCTTTCGACACGTGTTCTCAAATTGTTTTTTTTTTTCCTGAAAAAGTAATTCTAGGGGACTAGAATGAAGAAATTATCCCCTTTTGTTTTAGTTATCTGTTTTTGGAAATTTCAGGACTTATCGGGGAGCGAAGCGTTCGAATTTTACGCTACATAAAACTTGTTAAGATTTGTGAGCAATGGCTGCTACAAGAGAGAAGAAAGCTTGAGTTATGGAGTGTAAAAATAGGCGATATGTGGTTGATCCCTTTATTGCTTCGGAGGCTGTAAATTACCCGGAGGGAACAGATGCCGCCGAAACCTCAGCGGGAGTACAAAGAAACAAAGCGAGAGAAGCCGGGAGAAATATGAGGTGAAGAGGACCACTAATGGGCCTGAGTCACGTAAGACGTCTGGCAAAATACAACTCACTTCATCTTCGAGAGACAGCCATCACAAATAGAACGCCACTTTACTAGGTTAAATATAAGATGATACTAAATAAATTGACATTTTGTTAAGCCGGCTTAAGGCTCGCGATTATCTCTTTCTTCTCTTGATGGGGAAAAATAAAATTCTATTTTTAAATAAGGCTTTTGGCTGGGTGTACAACATTCGTTTGGTTAATTTTTCTCCAGGATCAATTAATTTTCTAAATAGCTCTATTATGACATTTTTATTTAATTATTTATTAGTATTTTCTAATTTTTAGTCTTTTGTGAAGTTTTAATTTTTATTTTCTCTTATCTATTTATGAAATATATAGTGAGAAAGTATTGCGATCGAAAAAAAATATCTATGCTCCAGCTTTTTATTATTTTTATAAAATCCTAGAAAACTAAACTAGAAATTTTATTGAATTTATTTGCTCCTTCCTTAGATTCTTTAATAAATTATAATATTAAAACTGAGATACTCTGGACCTTATAACTAGTGAGCAGGTGGATGGCGAACACGAGTTACCCGGGCTAAGATTGGCATTTTTCTGCCCCTTTTATACCATTCCTTCCCCCTCTCCTAGTCCCATCAAGCGCTAGGTTATTAGTCGGGCCGGATTGCTATTACATCATATCTACCATGAAGTGCAGAGGCTAGTTCTTGTTTTTTCCTGGAAGCTAGACAACCAAAATGACCTATTCATTAAAAAATTTTTCTATTACTTGCTCCAGAGCTACTCTATAAGGGAGCAGGCATGAGCAGTTATTATTTTCTATGGAGATTTTAAAAATTCATGGTTTGCTCCAGAGAAGCTCTGGAGTTGGTCATTGGGATTGTCTACCTTCCAGCAAAAACACAAGATCAAGTTTATGCACCCAATGGTATGCATGGTATGCATCTTAATCTAATAATAATATTTCTCACTTTTATCTTCAATCACGTTCCGTTAATTTTTTTGCAATTTTATTGCTGTAGGTTCTTCTAAAGTTGAATAATTTTTGTTTTAAGCTTATTTTGAACTTGAATCGATTTTTTCTCTGAATTCTAAATAGCCTTCTTGGTTTCTGAATTCTAAAGTCCTTTAATCCGCTCGATTCAAATATCGTGATATATAATTTTTTTTTTAATATTTTATTTTTCTTCAAATGTAATTAAGAATTAAATTTTATTTTATTTTCACTGACAATTTATTTTTTTCGTTAATTAAAAAAAAGATCTCTCTTCGTTGCCAGACATAATCCTCGAACTGTCTCTTATTTCATTAATGATTGCCTTAGAAATAGAAGTTTAATAATTTAAATATCCAAATTGTTTTGGCAAATCTTTCCTCTAAAAATAAATTTATAAATTGATGCAAATAAGTCAATTGAAGAAAATTGTATTAGTGAAATAAGTAAGTTAATAAATTTTAATAATTTATGTTTAATAAAAAACAAAAAGATAATATATGCCATTTAATTATCAGAAAATTATCGGTAAGAGATGTTTTAAATTTACCTTCCCAATAAATTATTATAGGTCTACGCAAATTATCAGGATTTACTTCTAATTTATTTACAAAAAAAAAAAATTAAAATAAAATAAAATGAACAATAATTTACGAGAACAATGAACCTGTCACGCCCTTCTCAGGGTTAAATAAGATATTAAAATTATTTTATGATGGCTCTATGTTTTTTGAATTATGATAAATTTAATGGGATGGCAGCTGAACTTTTTAATTTAGCTCCTTTTTTATATTCTTAAAGAGCTTTAAATTGATATACTGAATTGTATATCGCTATTTGTGCAACTACTCTGTTTTAGATAAAACATAATGAACCATTAAATCCCTCCATCCTTAAGAAGGATATTTATGGCTTCATAACCATACATTAAGGAGAATGGCAACTGGGCCCCAATATAGACCTGCGCTCTCTTTTGAATAAATTTCAATCAAGGCGATGTTTTTTTCGATACTGAGATAAATGAATATTTATGATGTTTAATATCGGACCTCTTAAGTGAAATATAGCCGTCTTTTGAATACAACCTGAGAACAAAATAATAAGGATATTTATTTTACTAATTAATTGGTGCTGAATCTTTGATTAATTTTATTTTGAGGTCAAATCATTTTCTTATAGAAAATGATTTGATTAAACATCAAAAATCAATCGAAGAGAGAATCAGGTTAAGTTTAGAATTGAATATCTCAAATCTATTCAATTTGGCATTATGAGATTTTACTTAAAAAAAAAATTGTTATTTATTTAAAATTAACATTTAGCATTTACTATTGATATATATTTAAGAAATTGTATCCAAGTTAGAAATTATTTTTCTGCCCATCCCCTGTCCCCGTCCCCCCGCCCCCGCTACGCTTCGCCCCTCTATAGAACATGATTACGAACCTGAAATTCTGATTGCTGACTTCAGGTGATAGAGTTCATTACTTGACCCAATACTTCTAACCACGTTGATATTTTTTCACATCATTTAAATAAGGATTAAAGATAAAACTAAGTATAAATATTGTTTATATCTGTATTTAAAAAAAGAAGCTATAAATTTTTTGTAGCATCCAAAAGGATTTTAAGTTAAATAAATTATATATTCGGATGCTAAGTTACAATTATTATTTCACACCCGGGCACAAAGTTCGTGGATACGAGGAAGACCACGAGTTTCTGAGCTCAAGTTGGTATTTCTTTCATTTCAGGCCAGTCTTTCCGCCCTTGTCAAGCTGCAGGTTATATGACGGGCCGGCTTGTAAAATTGCGCCGAAACAAAATCAAATTTTCCGTTGCATCATTTTGCCGGCCCGCTATACGGTTCTTATGAACATTCAAAAAAATGTATATATTAAAAAAAATATATTTTCAAAGGTATTATTACTAATATTTAGGTTAAAGTAAATTTTCTCATGAAAATTGAATAATAATTTATTATATATTGTATAAACAAGACAACATTTTTTTAAGATGAATAAAAAATAATAATAATAAATAAATGTTTTCAAATTTCATATAATATTTTTTTATGTTCACACATAATCATTTTTTTCTCGCTCCCCTTGTGCTAAGATAAACACATGATCCAATTTCCTTGGTGATATATATAAACGATTTTTGTGAATGAGTTTATATAAATGAAATTATGAGACGGTTATTAGCATAGATACCATAGATGTTCGCCTTTATATCTGTTATAAATTACATAAAAATGGAAGTTTATGATAAAAAAATAGTTATTTGAAAATTTGAGTCTTTCTCAATATGCAGTTATGAGAAACATTAAAGATGGCTCTCTTTGTTTTTCCCAAAAGCAACCTAAGTGTTGAAAATATATCTCGAAAGGATTGAAATTGACCATAGCTAATACTTCCAAAAAAGACTTAAAAATAATTAAATAAATAAATAAAGACCTAATTGTTTAATTGTTAAAATGATAGATACCATAAAATTAATTTTTAATACTTGACTAATTGATAGAGATTTAATTTTGGTATACTTTATATTTATTAAGAATTAATTAGTACAGAAAAAGTTTATTGAAATTCATCTCGCCCTTAATTTTGCTTGATATATCTTCACTATTTGCTTTAGTGAATAAAACACAGAAATTCACTCAAAAATTCACATCTAATGAGAAAGTAGATTAGCGACCAAGAGTTACCCGAACGAAGATTGAAATTTCTTCCCTCCTATCTTTCATCATCTTTTTTCATTTTTCTTGTTTGACGCTTCTTTAATTTGTTCTGCTGACTGTTTGTGGGAATAATAACAATATAATAAGGAAATAAGATGAATAAGAAGAATTTTTTTAGGAACCCCGTGGGGGAAGAAACGTGGGTTGAATGTAAAGAATACGTGTTGAAAATCCGCCTAAACACTCAAGAACCAAAAAAAAAAAAAAAAATACATTTCGAAATGTCAGCATGGTTTATTTTTGTTCGCGTTCTTGTCTCTTAAAGTCAACCTTATTGACTCAAACAACTGATTGATGTTCCCCTAAGTTTTTTTTCTATTAGAATGAATGGTAAAGAAGAGCTTTAGAAGATATATGCAAATTTTTTTGCCTGGACTCTGAAAATATATATATAGTATAATATCAATTACAAAATTTCATCGAATAAATAAATTTTTTCTTAATCTATTCTAAAGGCTAGCCTAATTCGAATAATTTCCTCTACTCCAAGGATAAAGACCTCCTCCTTCCTTATTTTGTTTCTTTTTCCATTTTTTAAAGGGTGAAATTTAAAAGGACCTAATAAGTTCCTATCAACTAATAAAATAAGTTTTTTTAATTTTCTTATAATGTCGGTTTAATTTTGATTGATCCGTTTAGCAGGCAAAATTTTAATTTAATTAAAAACATTATATTTACAAAAAATCTCAAATTTTAAATTCAAATAATTACCGTTAAATGTCAAAGAGAGAAGGGGTGTACCTAATGAAGCAGTTGGGTATCAGCCTCGATTGCCAAAATCACGGCTCATTTGGCAAAATAAGGTTTTTTCAATAATTGGCAAAATTTTGCTCGTATTTTTGACCTCTACAATGTTGGAAAATTTCTCCCAATGGAAATCATCAGGGTAAAATTGGGATTTTCAAAACAAAAATCGATGTCATTTTTGACTTCCTCCCTCCACGACAAAAATAATAGAATTGCTAAAATATCTGAAACTAATATTATTAATATTGTTGTTTATTGTCCGGAAAATTCTTAATGAATTTAAATGAACCTCCAAGCCATGACCATACCTGGCACTGGACGCTTTATTTTGGTCCATCGTCGAGATTTAACCCCTGAAATTCATTAATTTTACTTAGCTTTTCTTTTGATTACCTTTTCTCTTATTTGTTATGTTGACCTTTCATGGTAATTTTTACAATAAAAGCTTTTTTTTTTGTTGAATTAAGAAAAAAGTAACGGATTAGGCAAATGCAAATTAAATACTTATATAAGTTTTAAGAAATAATTTAGCAATATCCAAAAATGATTTTTTGCATTCAGAAAATATGTATTTCCATTAAAAACTCAATAATTTCTAATTTATTATTAATATAAAATTTAATATTAATCTTAATAAATATAAATCAACCCATTTAACTTTCCAACTTTTATATTTAGTATTTTTTTTAAGGAATTTATTTTCTTATTATTAATTTTGTTTATTATATATTTAAAATCCATCTGTCATCTATTTATCATATTAGTCTGCAACACGATTTTAGATGATTTAATTTATAGCGATTATCTAAATTTAAAACTTAAAATTTATTCCAGATATATGCCAATATTTTAAAAAGATTAGGCCCCTTCGACGAGAATCATATTTTTTTTTTACGAAAGCTTATGAAATATGAGGTTATATAATACATAATACAAAATATAAATTGGATAAGAAGAAAGTGGGAAAATTTATAGGCTAAGTCAAAGCGATGCGTGATGCCAGAGGTCCATATATCACAGTCAGGCAATTGGCAAATAACAGGTTATATCTCTTTCAAAGTCCGGCTTAAGATAACCCTTGTGTAAATCATGTCTGGCGTTTGGGGTGTGGATGATATGATGTATGTGTGGGTCATCCGTCAGCTGAAAATGGGCACAATCCTCCGAAAATATGCGATTTCTCATCGGGGGTCACAAGTAGCTGTCGTCGGCTGATGAGACCCTCTCCATCATTGTGTCTGTAAAACACACGAAAAAGGAGCCAACTTAAACAAAGATATTCGAGAAATATCATTCCGAAATTCTTATAAATTCAACGCTATACATTTTCACATCATCTCTTTGTTTACCCCAGTTGCTTTCGGAGCTGTCAAAATCCCTCTCTCTGTTTTTTACAATTTCCCTCCCCTAGGAAAATTTTATTTTTAAAAATTATCAAAATTGATTAGAGCAGATTCTCAATCTTTCTCACGCATTGACCCCCATATAAAAATATATATTTTATATATATATTTTTTTTTTATTTTTATTTCTAAAAAAAAAAGGGTGGAAATTTTTTCTTAAATAGATAGTGAAATGACGTGCTGCAGCCTGTTTTTTTTTCTTTTTTTTTTATTATTTATTCACATATCTAAATAAGTTTTCTACATTTATTTTAGTTTCCATTAGGTCTCTCAAGTTTCGCTCTTAATACAAAAAGATTTCGCAAGATCTCTAACGAACATATATATAATTTTTTTTCTTAAAATGATCTTCAATCGATTTTAATAAATAATTTTTGTTACTATATTTTTTCCTCTCAAATAATTCTAATAAAATAATTATATTAGAGAAAAGGTAAAATAAGAATTTTTTATTTTAAAGTTTGAAATTCATTAATTTAAAGGAACTGTTGGATCTCTATTTTAATAAATAAAACAAAATATTAAAATTTTTTCTTACCTTCGAGACCTTCATCATCGAATTTATCGAACCTGCTGCTCTTTTTTCATCTCTTGGATAATATAATAAATTCTTTGAGGAAAAAAGATTCATTTTGTGTCTTTCTAGTTATTTATTTATGCTTCCTGAGTTATTTTGCAAAATAGAAAACAAAAACGTCATCATTGCTCTTAAAAATAAAAACGAAAAATTGTATTTTCTTTTCTGATATCCCAAGTCTAATTTTCTATAAAGCCTCTAAAGTAAGAGGTACTTTAAAACTAAAAAGGAACCCTACAGAGCCCCAGCTTTTGCTATATTCTGTATATAAAAGCAGTTGTGCAGTTGTAATTCACAATGTTCATTCTATTATATAATAAAGCTGGTAAAGGGCCGAGGGTTAGCCCAGGGCGCTACTTTGTTAGTGATCACTCAATGACTCATAGAATTTGTGAATATGAAAGCAAAAAGTTTTAATTAAAGTTAGCAATGGGAGGGAAATTTTTAATGAAAAGAATAATTTCTTGGTCTAGTATAATACCTACTGACTAATTTAATATAAGTGTATCTCTACGGTCCAACGAATTGAAAAAATTTAGGGTGAGTATATCCGACTAGAAAGCACCTGGAGTAAATAAATTAATACTAGATCGTCCAGATAAAGATTGTCAAAATGAAATATATATAAATATTCTAGTTAGAAAGAAGGGGGAGTGTGAGGAAGGTGAAAGAGCAAAGATGAAGCAGGTTTAGAAAGAGAAAAAAAGTCAAGCATGATTTAATAGTCAAATAGAAAATCATTAACCAAAAATATTTATGACCCGCACCTCAGGAGGATTATTATTTAAGACTTGACATCAACAACCAAATTAACTAAACATGAGACAAAACTTGAGTTGGTTATTAATTGCACCTTTCGGGAATTTATCATTTAATTAAGATGGAATCGTGCTGAGCTGATAATTTAGGCCGAAGTTCAGAACAAGATTACAATACTTTATCATTCTATCTATGATTAAGTATAAAAAAAAATAATAATAATCATAATAAATATATCATGCTGTTAAAAATGTTTTATAGCTTTCGTTTTTACATATCATTTATTATATGTTATGTTATGTTTTTAATAGCAATTTAAAAATATGGGGAAAAGGCAAGTCGCCTATTTACGAAATATAAGTTGTATAAGATGAAAAAAATTAGAACAATTTTGTATACGGCTGTTAAATAGGTATTTATGTTTTTTAGATTCTAACTAGAAATTGAGTACCACTTCGATTGGTTCATTTTTACATTCTCTTACCTATATATGAAATATATAGTGTGAAAGTATTTTTTCTTTCTACCCGTGTTAGGCCATATTGGAAAGTTCATAATTGGAAAGTTCCTGACTTATTTTTTTCAAATACACTTTTGAGAATTAATTTTCATGTGTCGATTTTATCTTAGACGAGTTGTTTTTCTAATTGCCGAAGAAATTTTATATTTAGCTATCTAAAAACCCAGTTTGGGTGGTAAATATTTTATTATGGTGACATATACGAGTATTTTATGATGGAACCCGATATTCTTCACTTGACTTTTTTATTTTGCATTTTGAATTTGGAGAAGGACTTGGTTGGTCCTCTTCCAGACTATCCTATTGGTAAACGTACTTAAATTATGCTCTGACAAATTAGTCCGTGTTTAGCCACTGGACAGTATACAACCCAAATGACCAATTCACCAATAGGTTTTTTGATTAATTGCTCCAGAGTTCCTCTAGAACGAATCATGAATACGCAGTTGTCCATAGAAATCAATAATTGTACTTGTAAACGCGATATCTCAAAACCGAAAAAACGTTCGAAGCTGAAATTTTATATTTAAGCTAAGAATCGTCGTCATTTGTATTTCTAAGCTTTTGAATAAAATCGGCGAATGGGTACTGGTACTTTACTGATGTACTCTTTTTTTAGTTTTTTTTTTTTTATTTTCTCAAAATTCGTTCAACGATTGTGATTAAAATTCATAAAACAATTATTTATTAGATGATATTTGAAATGTATTAAGCCTGAACTCCTCAAAAATTCTTTGGGGCTCACTTTACTCTGTACTTTTTTTGAGTTTTTTGAGAATTCTTCTTAATCTATTCTAACGATATTGATTATATTGGCTGTACATTGAATGGCAACATAAACCCAAAAAATCTGGTGTGAGAGCACGCAGCTTTCCTATTCTTAGATAAGAGAATGTTGTGCGATATGCTTTTCAAAACACCAGATTTTTTATTGGTTACTCTAACCTCGCTTTTAGAAATAAATGTCAAACTCTGCAACGTCACGCGATATTACACTCAAGAGTCAATCAGAAGCATGTCTTGGCAAACATTTTCTGATTATAATATAGTATAGACTAAAAACCAACTAGAATAAATAAAGTTTTAGGGTTCCAAGGCGGGCTCTTCGCCTGAGTGATCACTGGGCCCTCCAGAGTTGTGCCCTTCATAAATTTAAAGGGCCGCCATCAATAAATTTCATTCTATACTGACTTTCACAAAGTCTTGAAAACAGATATAAAGTGCGCGAAACGTTACATTACTTTTATAAATATAAACTGATAATAAATAAACATGCCTTAGGCGAAAACCTTTTCTTTACTCAGCCATGAAAACGTAGACTATAAATTAAGAGCCCCCATAAATGTTCTTCTCTTTACCTAGAGTAAAATTTATTATATTTTATGATTATTTTATCTTGAAATTCATCACCGAGTAGGGAGATCAAATATTGATTTTTAACTTAGAATATTATAATGATGACGATAAATTTTAACAAATATTCATCTGAAAAATTTATATATGATATATAAATAAACAAATGTTTATGTATACGAGTATAAATTTGCCACCTTCAATAATATATGAATTTGGATTTTCAATTTATTATCTTTCTAAATTTAAAGTAACTTTTACTTAAATATTCATTCCAAATTAGTTCCAAATCAAATAAAATTATTAAAATAAAAAGTCCAAAATCATTTTAAATGACATAGTAATTAATATGGTAATTTTGAGAAAAAAAGTATTTATTTTTGAAATAAAAAAGGTTTTGATTTGTTTGTAAAAAAAATAATCCTTTAATAAAATAAAAAAATATGATGATGATCGCACATCACACAAATTTCTCTTTCCCAAAGTAAAGAAAGCTGAGTGATGCGCTGTCAGATTTTTTGTGTTGGTCCCCCTAGTTAGCCGTTCTCTAATTCATCTCAATAAAACAATGTACAGCCAATTTAGCCAATATAGTTAGAATAGTTTAAGAGAAAATCATTTTACGGGGGATAAGGCTTAATACATTTTAAATATATAATAAATAATTGTTTTATGAATTTTAATCAAATTAGAGCGAATTTTGAGAAAATCGAAAAAAAAACTCAAAAAGTACATCTGTAAAGTACTAGTACTCGTTGGCCGAATTTATTCAAAAGCTTCGAACTGCAAGCGACGAGGATACTTAGCTAAAATATACAATTTTAGCCTTGAAAGTTTTTTCGTTTTGCAAGAACCATTATTTAGGTTCAGGAGGAGAGAAAACGTTTATTTCCGTTAAAATATCGACATCAATTTTTGTTGCAATCGCAATACTTTCTTACTATATATTTCATATATAGGTAAGAGAAAGTAAAAATGAAAAATATTAGTTTTCAATATTTAAAAAGATCCTTTCTTTGATTATTTATTTATTGATTTAAAAAAGTCAAAATGAACTTACACCAATTTTAATTAAAAATAATATTTATACATATTTACTTTCTAAATAAATATTATATATAGTTTGAAGAACCTTCTACTTCCTGAATGTCATTTCTTATTCACATAAAAATTACAAATATGCTCACTCGTAAAATTTGTGCGACGATCTCTCAGAATTTTTCATAAATAGAATATGACCTCTCAGCATCACAAGATGTGAGAGGTGCAAACTTTAGAGCCATTATTTCATTAGGTGACACATTATTTGTAGCTAAATAGGTCGATTAAATATTATAACCATTGTGTGGATTTGTAATATTTGCTTCATAAAAGTCAAACATATTTTATTTTCCAAAACCTTTTTCATCTTATTTTTCACTTTTTCAACTCGATTGTTCTTACAATGTTTTTTTATTACACTATCTAAAATAAAAAATGAATAATGTAAGCATAACAGGAGATCTTCCAGGTCTTTCAAAGTATCGTCGCGGTATTCAAAGTTACTTGAAATACAAATTAATTCAAGAGAAAGCTGGACGTTTTAAATCAACTTATTGTTCTATTTCTACGCAAAAGCAACATCTTCAAAATAATTAAATGTAAGATGCCCGGTTGATCATTAACTATGAGAAGATGGAGGCAACCAGTTAAGCATGTAAAGCGAATCAAGCAAGATGGTTCATAATGGGACTACACACCCACCATAACAGAATATATTACAAGTGTCCTGAAGAAGGCTGGAAGAATCAGCCGAAACTTCCAGGATTGTCAAATAAAATTTTTTTAAAGATTTTTTTGTTTTATTAATTAATTAATTATCAAATTATCGTTCTCGGCACCTTGGAAAAATAGGGATCCCATCAACTTTAACTCCAAGAAAACACAATGTTGCTTAATTTCCCATCCGTCACCTAAAGACATAATAATCTCGAGTTCAGAGACTCGCTTTCTATTGTCGATGTGACAATATCTTCAGATCTTGGAATTATCATATTTCTGTGGTCGCTAAATATGCAACTAGGAAGCTTAGTTTCCTCTTCAGATCCAAGAGGTATTGCACCTCTCCAACTTCTAACCATAAACAAGGCTCATATTCGTTCGTGCTTTGAGAATAGGTCCCAGCTATGGAGAGGGGCTTTTCAGCATGCTCTCTTTTCCCGTGATGCGATTCAAAGGCGTGCGGTGAGACTGATCGGAGACGAGTCTCTTACTGCTTCCTTGCAGCCACTTGACCACAGAAGAAGTGTGCATTGACATTTTTGCACAAATATTACCATGGATGATGTTCAGCCGAATTGAAATCCATCATTCCTACAAAAGTGAAGTTCGCAATACAAGAGAATCATCGTCTCAACGTCCATGTCGTTAAACTCGCGATTATTAGAACTAGTCAATTCCAGACTTCGTTTATCCCCATGACCTCCTGTTTTTGGAATAGCCTCCCTGCTACTATCTTCAGATACTTTCAAATCCAACCTCAACAAGCACCTTTTAGAACATGGAGTGAAAAGTCCTGGGACTCGCCACTATATGACATCCCCAACCAAATACCCATATCATTTTTAGTAAGTGCCACATTTTGGCCATTTGATTACGAGTAGAGGTCGTGGAAGTGATGCTATTTTTGCCTAGGTGCCGGGTTTCTAACAGCCACGTGTCGATGAAGCTGTTTCAGCGTAATCCAAATGAGTTTGTGCGCCGATTCGTAATAATGGATGAAACATAGGTAAATCACTACACAAGATGAGTCAAATGAGGATGACGAATGTTAAACAAATGGATATTTTGGAGCCTTGATAAATCGTATTATTATGGAAGGAATCTAAAAGTTAGAGGACCGTTGGAATAAGTGTAGTGCTCTTGAAGGAAACTAGGTTGAAGAATAAAATAGTTTTTTTTTTCATTGCTAGTCCCGGGACCTTTCACTTCATGAAATAAAATCCTCACTCGCTCTTACTCCTTTTCTTCCTAACTGCATGTGACCACTGGTCATTGTAGTTCCGCTGGACCTTATGTTTCCATATCAAAAAAAAAAAAAAAAAACCATGGCAACGTATTCTTATCTTTTCTAGGAGATTCTTAAAATCGTAAATTGAAGACCCCACACTATTTTTCGTTTTTGAGAAATTTTTTTCACCCAGACACACAGACAGACAGACCATTTTGGAAGACCCATTTTTTTAGACTCAGTGGACCTCAAAACGTGTATTCCTGTTGAAATCTTGACATTGACTTTTTTTCCGATCGCAATACTTTCTCACTATATATTACATATACACCAATACCTCACTTTGCGTCGTGGTTACGTTACAAAAAAACACGACGCAAAGTGAATTGTGATTTTCTATAGCAAACAATGTAAAGATCGAAGGGTTACGAAAATACTACTTTTTAAAAAGAAAATTGAACAAAGTAAACATTTAAAAAACCAAAATAATATAAAATT
>JAAAKE020094011.1:0-20004 GCA_010014785.2 Anisolabis maritima | reverse complement strand
TATATATTAAGACTAACTTATTTATTTTTTTGGGCTGAGGATGAGATAATAAATTTATCTCGAAACGTCTCCGAGATCAACAAGCATATAAAGGCTTTTATTTTGGCTGAACCTGCCCTCTCCCAAGAATAATTGTTTCACACAGCCGCTAAATCTCTTCTATTCTTTTTCAAATAAATTACTAAAGTATGTAAACAAGTCATTTGAAATTGTTATTTGTTATTTCAGTTCGTTTTCAGTGAATTCTGAAAATTAATAAATTTTTACGAAATTTAGCTAAAATTTGAATTAAAAGACATTTTATACAGCAAAATCTCGACATGGATTATTTTTGCGATTGTAATACTTTCTCATTATATATTTGATATATATTGGTAAGAGAAAGTAAAAATATCATGTTTAGTAAATTTATAGAGGGCTCTCTAATGTATCAATTTTTACCATAGTTGACTTGGAATTGAATGTAACAAACGTCGGTATTAGAGTTTTTCTAACTCAATGCAATACAATAAATACATGATATGTAACTGTGACGTTTACTTGAATCAATTCTCTTTGAAAAGAGTTTTTTTTTTTTTTATCAAGATAAAGAGGTATTCTTTGTATGAGATTAATATATTTTAAGCCATCAAAAATATTAAAGTCAGTATAATACTAAGTTATTTGTAAAAACGCTTTTTTGAGAAAAACCGTCGTTTGTTATATTCACTTCGAAGTCAAATATTTATTCATAATGGATCCTCTATAAATTTAAATAACAGAAACGGGATATTTTTTTTTGTATTAAATATTTTTTTTATATCGATTCTATATAAAAATTTAGCTAAAATTTCATCAAAATTTATTAATTTTCAGAATTCAATGATAACTTAAGTGATAAGTGACAACGCACATCATACATCTTTCACTTACCTAAGGTAAGGAAAGCTGAGTGATGCGCTGTCAGATTTATTGCGTCGGGTCCCCCTTTCTTTAAATCATCACTTAGAAGAACAAAGTACAGTCAATTTAATCAATATCGTTAGAGTAGTTTAAGAAGAAATAACAGAAAACCCAAAAACGTATAAGAGTACAGTAGGCTCCAAACAATTTTGGGAAATACATTTCAAAGATCATTTAATAAATAATTTATATATGAATTTTTAACCAAATCGTTAGAACAAATTCTGAGAAAATAAAAAAAAAAAATAAAAAATAAAATCAGTAGTACCCGTTGGCTGATTTTATTGAAATGTTTCGAAGTATCTAGCTTAAATATAAAGTTTCAGCCTGATAGGTTTTTTCGTTTTGAGAAATCTTGTTCACACACACACACGTGTATTTCCGTATTTATTGTTAACAAATATGAACTCCACCTATTTATTATTTATATTTTCCTTCTTCTAAAATGTTAAATTTGGCTTTCGATCATGAAAATGATAGTTAATCAGTATAGTTTGTTATTACTAGGTATAAGAAGTTAAAAACAAGTTAATCCCATCCCCCTGTGTATATTTTATAGCCCATTCTCTGCACATCTGGCAGGTGCTTTGGTTCCAAGATCTCAACAGAAAATCATCGTTTCTCCCTCAACTCCATTAAATTGAACGCTAGCTTAAAGCGATTTCGTTTTAAAAAATTCACACTTCACCACGACAAGTTATAATTAATTGAATGCTATTTAAAAAAAAATGCCGTTTTTAATTAATCAAGTTATTTTCAATACGAAACGAAAAGTAATAGTTTCAATTTTTTTTTTTAATTATGGAACTTTTAATAATCCTCTTAAATATAGCCTGTGTCACAAGTAATAGTTAAAAAAAAAATAAATTTTTCTATAATTGGATGTCGATAATATAATATTTTAAAAGGTATTTATTATAAAAATAATATAAGTAAATTTATTATTAATATTCTAAATTTAGTTAATATTAAAAAAAAAAAGTTGATTTATTTAAATTATAGCTAATCCTCGATGACATTCGGGCATAGAAGCAAAAAATGTAAAGAGTATTGTATAATAGTACAAATTTTTAATTTTAATTAATTTTTAATCTGATAATTACCAAAATAGCAAAATATTTTGTTATTCTCTAAATGAAACCAAATTCGAGACGTTTTGGACAAACTTTATTTACCTATCTTGAGTCCAATGAGGATTATTCACATGTATGTACCGGCATATACAAATATATGCAGGCATGTCATTTTGCCTTGTTGTTATTAATAAAGACGATGCTTCTAGAACGATAGTTCTTTAAAGTCTCAAAGTACTTGCATTCCCACAATCATACAATAATTTCAATAGTATCTCTTATTACGAGAGTACCTTTGTACAAGTTTTTCATACTACGACCGTAATATTGACTTAGGATAAGAGGGATTTCTTACTACGAGCGAGTTTCAATCATGTGCCGCTAGTTGGCGCTGATCGTCTATGTTCACTTTGCTTCTTAAAACGAGCTCGATCTCGGAGAGAATTAAACTCGTAATAATTAATTAATTATTAATTTATTGATTCCAATATTTCGCCTTTGACCTTTTTAAACTCGTGATGAGAGGTAGTACTATGCTAATTTACAGCTGATCAAGATAATTATTTATAATTAGACCGTACCAGCAATATCATTATATCGATATCGGTTTGGGAGAAAAATACTGTCCTTTTTAAGCGAAAATTAAATATAATAATTGAGTGAAAAAATATTTTATATAGAATTTTTTTTTTTCAAAAAAAAGACTATTTTTAATTTTATTAATAAACAACAGCTCTTTGTCCATAAAAAAGAGAGAATTTTTTTAAAGTCCATATATAAAATATTTTTTCTGGTTGGAAATAAATGGTTTATTAGAAGGCTTTTTGTAAAGGGCATTTTTTTGCTGTTAATCAATAATTTGAGGAGAGAATTCGAAATGAGTAGACACTCTTTGTTTGCCCAACAATTTAAAGATGGCTGCTCTTTGATGAGCCGAGTTTGATCATGGCTAATGGAACTTTGGATCAAGGCCTGTCTGTCGATTTCGAATTAATTTGCTCGAGACGAGTTTACAGGCAGCAAACCCTTAAAAACATCCCTATTTTCGAGTTGAAGTAGGTCATCTGAATTATTTAATATGCATTTTGGGTGCTTGTGTTACGAGTGTGTATTTCTAATTGTGACGCCTGGATCTCACGATTCTATTGAATATTTAAAACAAGACGGAGAAACAATACAAACTTTTCGACTTTAATTACATTTTTTCTCTTTTAGGAAGACATCAAAAAAAAGTCTGGAGAATCAACACTATTTAAATATTTTTTCTTGTAGAATACATAAAAAAATATTGATAGAGAGTATGAAGTTATGAAAAAATTAATAATTTTTTTTCTTATTCATTTAAATGAACTAATAAATTATTAATATAATAATGAGGATATGATTAGTCGAATGACCAGTTGTATCTTCCATTTAAAAATATTTTAATAAATATGTTAATATATAAAATTGTAACTAATAGTAGACGATCAAACTACAGATGATCAAATTTTTTTTTTTTTGAATTTATATTTCGTTCAAGCACCGATTCGATATTCCAATTTTTATATGAAGCTTCAGATGGTATTTTAAAATTTTTTTGCTCAACCTTCCCCCACCCCACTACCGTTTGAGTTTGACAAAGGGCATTCTTTTTATTCTCTATACCAATATATTAATTTTTTAGCTAATATTATTTTTTTATATTAAATAATACTTTCAAACTCCCTATATTTAAATCATTAGAAATAATAAAAAAAATGATTTGTTTTAGACTGGCAAATTTTAATTATTTTACCTACCATAATTACAAAAAAAAAAAAAAAAAAAAAAATACTTGAAAAATTATTAATTGCTGATTATTAACATTTTCCGTTCATCTGAGGATAATTTTAAATTGAGATTCTTTCTATTTCAAAAAGCAAAAAAAATTTTCCACATGTGAGACAGAGATCAAGGGGGCCAACTTCCCTTAGCTGGGTGTGTAGCCCACCGGAAGCTAGTATAATATATATTTGTATTTATGTCTCAACTTCTTACAATCATAATTGATTGATTCATTACATTGTAAAGCGACATCCCTTAAGCTCTGAAGATGGCACTAATTGAGTCTGAAATGTCAGCTTTGAGAGCAATAAGAAATGAGACATAATAGGATCCTTCTTTCATCCTAAATTGATTTGTTCAGTTATATAATAACTTTTCGAGTTATAGTCCGGAGTTGAAGACAATCCAGTTTCAATTTCACTTCATGTTTATCCAACAATGACTCCTCCTTGGCTAGGAAATGTGACCCACCCCATTATAATTCCAAAAAAAGTTATAAAACTAAAAATAATTGGATTTGGTTGAAATAACTGGTAGTTTTGAAACATCATTCTATGGAAGCGGTTCTTTGGATTAGGTGATTAATCGTTTAGAGGTATATTAAATAACAAAATGGCGAAGTTATACATTCTTTCAATTAACAGTACATAAAGTAAATAAAAGTGGTACAATTTGGTTAAATAGACTACAAAAGGATAAGTAAGGCAAAAAAGGTAGAGAACCCCTGTTCTAATATAATATGACAACTTCAAAAAGAACTTCCGGTGCACATGCTTCAACCTGAATAGAAGAATTCTTCCCCCTCTATTGCAATTATTTCTTAAAGTAGTGGTTCCAAACCTTTTATGTTTTATTCTCCCTTTTCAGTAAAATGCAGAATACAATTACTCCCCCTCCCTCCCCAAGCAAGAAGAAGTTTGCAGTATAAAAAAAAAAAAAAATAATCATATATATTATTATCAACATCCTTTTTTCTCAACTAATGCAAAGCCTACAACGATGAATAAGGTATCAGTGGGTAGAATTTTTTACCAACTTCTGACATAGCATACTCAGTTTACTTTAAATCACATTGTTTGTTTAAAAGAAAAATTAAAATAAATACGTTCACTTCAATAAACTCTCTTTACTATTTTGTGTATTTCAAATTTTCAACTGATTCAGAGTATGGAAATAAAAATATAATAACCATAATAAGTTTGAGTAATAATTTGGCTACAAATTGTTAATTGAAATTTTGAGTATATTTCCTACAAAATGAAACAAATTCTCGATTATACTCCCAAACACAACACATGCATATTTGAATAAGATAACTTTTCAAACTCAGAACATGACACCAATTAAAATATAGGAAATTGAATAATGTACTTTATTTTGCTTAAATTTAAATGCTAGTAAGTAAAAGTAAATTATATAAATAAAATGTTTGTGCCAACTCTCTTTCTCCCTTTCTCCGTATTAGGGAAGGTTGAAGCTCAGGGGTAAGTTCATTTAAGTAGTTTTTGATATGATGTCTGTTCATGTGTAGGTGTGTGGATATATCTTTCATCCATTATAATGCAAAAAAAAATTATTCAATTGTGTTAAAATTTTATACTCATAAAATAGACCTAAATGCCATGAAAACTTCGGACCAGGGGGAGGGAGAAGGGCTCTAGGAGGTGCAATATTTTCTTCTTCACATAACATGAGTTTTTTTATTTTATTATTTATTCTGAAACTAGACCTTTTAAAATAAAGCAGTTGTATCTAAATTTGTTAAAAAATTATTTTAAGTTGAAATTGGAGGTTATAAATAAAAAGCAAAGATATATAATTTAAAATGTTAATAAAATAATGAATGTATAATAATATTTAAATATAATAATTAAAAGTAATTATTATTAATTAAATTAAAGATATAAAAAAATATTTCAACTTAATTAAAGATCTCTCCTAAATCCCAATATTAGTATTAATATTTGGTCGGCAAAGTTGACCGCTCAGGTTACTTTGATTAGCTTATGCCCCAAATCAAGGAAGAGAGTAGAATTATATATATAATTAACTTTATATGAATATTTTTTATTTTTTTCACTTTTTAGATTAAATGATTTAATTCGAGCATTTATATTTCGGTAACTATCTTAGTAATTCTAAATTAGAAAATTTATGATTTTTTCTGAAGGGGGAAGCAATTTTTTTAAAATATAAGATAGTTTCCTCAATATTAATGTTTTTAAAAATAAGAAAGAAAATGTCTATAAAGAATATAAAATAAAAAGCCTAAGGAGAAAGGGATTTTTTTTGCCCGCTTCCCAACAAATTGTTAGGTTGATTAATGTTCAAATTCCTAAATAATGATTTTATTTATATTGTAAAACAAAAAATCCTAAGTACCAGGAGGGATCTCCCTGGACACTCTCTGCCACTTCCACCCATCAAGAATAGTAATGAATAAAAATAAATATTAGATATATAGAATAGATTATGAAGCGACTTGTGGTGAAGAGAGAATTACCATCGGTTGCATGATTCATTCATAATCAAAAAATTTGTGAGTTGGTAATTTGGATTCCAATCTTCCAATATTCAAACACCAACAAATTTATGCACTCCATGATATATTCAAATTTGATTACTATTTATATACTCGCGTCCCTTAATAATATAAAAGTTTGCAAGGTAAAAGAACCGCCACAAAAAAACTAGTTAAGGTCAGAAGACTGCTCCCATTCAAGCCATCAAAGGAAGAGAAGGGAGTTTCACCTTTCTCTCAAATCATCACTAGAGAGGCAGGACATACAAAGACGGACGGACATACACCATGGTTTTTCAACTTTCGAAGAGAATTAAATTAGATGTTTGAACAGAGGCTCATTGTGTTAAACTAAAAGTTGTCTTTCGAATGGTATTAGTTAAAATTGAATCGATCTTAGAGACGTAGAGAAAATCCCTGCGCGTAAAAAAAAAGTTCCAATTCAAAATATCGATTATCTTTTTTTTTTTTTTCTTTTAAATTCCTTCATAAACCTTATCAAAGAGCTTTAAAATTTACTAGTAATAAATATTTTCTATATTAATAGATTAATTAAAATACTTATAAAGAGTTATTCCAAAAATTACTCATAAAACCTTTATCATTGGTGGCGGCCCTTCCTTTGCTTTTCATTATCCTTCAATATAAGATTTCATAACTGGGACATTAAATACCCCAGCTAATATCATCATCTTCCTTCAATACAAGAAGTTATAATTAAATATTAATTAAAATAAATTCATATTAATATTAAATTCATATTAATATTAAATTGAACCAGCCTCCGAGCCGTAGTTAAAATTATAACTAATTTTATATGCGACAGATGCCATTTAGCCTGTTCTTCTTCTATTGAAAAATTCAATAAAGTTATTATTGAAACAATCATTTAAACTGATCATTCGAAGCATAATAAATTTTGTTTAAATTATCTAAGTCACTTAATCACAGTAATTCTATTTGGGAATCTATTCAGATAATTAAAATAAAATTTATTACTCTTTTTATTTAATTGACATTACCATAAATTTCTATTAATATTTTTTATTTATATTGACATTTTTAATACACATATATAATTAAACAAAATCCGGTTTAAAACATAAAATTTGACAAAAGTTTAATTTCTTTTTTATGGAAATATTAAATATATTCAGCTCCGCGCCCTCGATTCCCGTTTATATACTCGTAATAATAAAGCTATGCAGCTTTTGGCGATCCACGCACCTTAGACTTACCCCCTGAACCTTATGTGTTATTAAAATCGGATTTTTTGAAGTACAACGGAGTAAGACTTTTACGATTATACGAATCTTTTTTTTCTCTTCCTTCGTGACTAACGCAAAGAAGTCAATATTTGATCTTTTTTTTTTTTTTTTTTGGTAAATTAAATTTTCCAACTGTAAACTGTTTTTATAGAAAGTTTCTTTTTTCCAATAGAAATTTGTTTTTAATATTAATAGAAGAAAAAAATTTGAAAATTTTTCAAAATTCAAAATTCATGAATTGAAAAATTCATTAGAGAGTTGATCATTTGGCTAACCAACAAACACGAACAAATTTCTACATCACATGGTTAAAAATACTTAATAAAAAATATAATAATTTTTTTTTTAATTTACTAAAATGAATAATTCTTTTTTTACGATTTAAATACGAAAAATCAAATGTTTTTTTTTTGAAAAAAATGTCAAATTAAAAATTTTTTTATACATGACTCGGGCCACGTATAAAAAAGTTCGCTGGGCCACAGATTGAAAAAGGCTGGTTTAGATCCTTTTAGTAGGATATATTATAAATAAAGGTTAATATATTTCAAAGATCATCTAATAAATAATTGTTTTATGAATTTTAATCAAAATCGTTAGAACGAATTTTGAGAAAATAAAAAAAAAACAAAAAAAAGCACATTAGTAAGGTACTAGTACTCATTGACCTCATTTATTCAAAAGCTTCGAGACGCAAGCGAGCTTAAATATAAAATTTCAGTCTCGAGCAAATGTTTGTTTCTTAAAAATCTTGTGCACACACAGACCATTTTGCGAGACCCATTTTTTTGGATTCAGGGAACCACAAAACGTGTATTTCCATTGAAATCGCAACATCGATTTTTTTTGGGATCTCAATACTTTTCCTATATAGGTAAGAGAAAGTAAAAATGATTGTAAAAAATTTAGATATATACTCACCAGATGAAAAATCTGACTAACATGGCGACGACGTGCGAACTGGAGCGGCGTCTAAGCCTTAATGACCGTAGGAGCAGAGAACGAAAGGAATTCCAGACTCTGAACAAGTTCCAACAAGAAACAAATCATTAGAAAATGTAAATGGAATGGTATTTGTTTGTTATATTAGTTCGCAATTTAAATAGAATTATTATATAAGTTTTCATGAAGAAAACAAATGTTTAAAAATATTTTAAAAATTACCTGAATAAATTATTTTTATCTATGATAAAAAATAAATACTAAAAAAAATATGAATTTATTTATTGATATTTAATAAAAATATTATTTTTATTTATTTTTTGCCAAATGAATCAAATAAAATGAAATATTAAATATAAAAAATAAAAAAATAATGTAAAAAATTATATGATAAAAAAAAAAAAACAACGTGGGTGAATAATATTATTCATATACAGTGTGAATTTCCAGGGTCGGCGTTGCTTTTTCGGAGTCCGTACTAATTGGATGAATCTTATTTGTTATAAATATTACTCAAAGAAAAAGGCCTAAGGGAATATGAATTAATCATTTAAAAGGAAAAAAAACCCTTAGTTATATACTAAGGGTCATATTTACAACGAAACGTTTTCAACTGTTACAACCCCACAGCACCCGCTCTAGCTGTTACGTCGCCCCGAACAAAAAGACAAATTGCAGCCCCTTAAGAATATATATATCTTTTTTAAATAAAGATACATATTTTTTATTTTCAATAAAAATTTAATCAACGCACTGTAAATTTTTAGCGAACGAAAAAATCGATATGTGAAATTTTCTATTAATTGAGTATTTAACACATCAATATTTTTCTCACACTTACAGCCGGACAAATGTCCGGGTTGCCCGCACCGCGCTGAACCCCATTTGAAAAATGTTTATTGCATTTGATAGTAAAAAGTGGTTTGCAATATAGGCCATCAAAGTACTAAAAACGTTGTCTGAAATAACCATGGAAATCGAATATAACTTGATTATTATTAAAAAAAAATTTATAAAAAGTAAAGAAGAATGGCGCTACATCATATTTAAACAATCCATTCATTTCATTTCTTCTATAAAGTTATCTAGGATTTTATCTTGCTTTATATTTTCTTTATCCTTGCCCTTTGATCGGTATATTCATATTATGCCCCGATTGGGCCTCCTGGAAGATCAGACTCCATAGCCATCAACTACCCCTAGATACTACTCAGATTCCACTAAATTTTAAGTTTAAGCTAGAGGCCTGGAGCTTTAAGGAAACCCGATCGAGGTAAAATATGAATATAAAGAGAAAAGGTGAAGGGTAAAAAAATTTTGTTTGTTGTAGAAGTGTTGGTTATTGTTTTTATACATTTCATTTTTTTTTTTTCCTCTCTCTTTCATTCTTTTGCCAAAATAACTCGTTAAATCTTTTAATTAGAAATGAGAAAATTTTTAAAGTGGATTTTAAACATTTTCATTGATGAGAGTTTTCGCGGTGACCTTAAGAATTTGCGGCCATTAAAACAAAAATAGAATTAGCATATCAACGTTATTCAATCGCACAAATCCGAAAAATATGGTTTTGGAGCTGTGTGTCTTTATGTCTGTGCGTGTTAATAAACATTTTTGTCACGGGTCATTTTAAAAATCAATATTTAAGAGTTTAACAGAGTCTGAAAGTAAGATTTTTCTAAATTAATCATAATTTAAGGAGTCATTTAAAGCAGCACTTCTTGCTCTTTTTCGTTCTAGAGGCCAAAAGATTTAGATAAGATAAAAATTAAAAAAAAAAAAATATATTTAGAAATAAATAAACTTTTAATTTAAACAAGAACAATCTGAATTAAATAAATATCCCTTCTTTTTAATAATGCATGTCGAATAATAATAATAAAAAAGTTCGAGACAAAATATTAATAAGCCACATTTAATTTCAATTAAATTTGAAATTTTCCCAATACTTTTATTTCTCTACAGACCAGTCTTGGGACCAGAGATTGAGAATAACTGCGTTATAGGAATGAATTCCTAATAAGAATTTTTTTTTTTTTTTGGAAAAACTAATTTTAAATGAATTTCTAAATGACGATATTTTTAATCAAATTTTCTCACACCCCTCTCGTTGAGTTCTACATCAGGGGTATAATTAATTTTATTTATTTAAAAGTGAATTTAAATAAAATTTAAATATTTTAAGATAATGATTTTGGGAGAAATAAAAATTAATAATTAATTAGATTAATAAAAAGAGCTTTTTACTTTTAGATATTCTAAATAATAAATACTCTCTCTGCATGAGTGTGAATATGTTCACTAGAGATCTCAGAAAATATTTTTATATTAAATGATTGACACAGTCAAGTAATTCCAAAGATTTACAGACAGATATATATATATATATATATATTCAGGGCCGTTTCCAGAATATTTTTTCGGGGGGAGGGGGGTTCAAAATAAAATTTATATCAATATGGATAATTATTAAATAATGCATAATTGCTCAATTAATTTTGAATAAGTTTTATTTGATTGTAATATTAAAACAAAGTTGTTGTCGAATAATAATAATAAAAAAAAAAATTATGAATATTTCAATTTGAAAAGAATCGAGCTATATCGAGTAATAAATCATTTGTAGTTCCAAAGAATATAAAATAATATTTTTTGAAATTTTATTCAACATTCTATTATATTTTTATTTAAATATGTATTTTCAAATTTTTTTTTTTTTCGTGGGGTGGGTTTGAACTATAATATTTCTTCCCCCTCCTGGCTACGGCCCTGTAGAGATAAGTAAAAAAAATGGAAACTCCTTTCCCACTAATAATATCGTCACTAATTGAATATATTTATGCTTTTATCAAAAAGTTAATTTCACGAAAAAAAAAATTATTTAAATCAGAGAAAACCAATTTCAATATTGAGTTACACTTATTTTCATATCTAGAAAATAATTGATTTGAATATAAAAAATAATTTAAAGCACGATTTTTTTTTTTTTTATTTTCTATTTTCAAGAAGTTTAAATAATACCCACTCAAAAGAGCATATAACTGGAATTAAATTAAAATGATTTTGAATATTGGTGAAAATGATATTTGAAAAATTAGAATTTCCAAGCGAATAGGAGTGGAGGAGAAATATAATTGAAGTAATAAACAAGCAAGCGGCGGCGGCTGCTTGAAAGGAAAAACACGGCTGAGGAGACTTCTCTAATTGCTATTTGCGAAGCAGACTCGGGCGCAAGTTCTCGCTCTTGAGCCGCTTAAACTCTTGATCCTATCTCACACTGAATAAACATTTCGATGAGAATCGATTTTAATTGTACCCCTGAAAACCCTCACAAGCATATCCATATCATATTAAATGGTTTCAGATGCCCATTTAATCATGTTCCCGAATAAAATTCCCTACAACTGTTTTAATAACATTTCCTAAAGTAAATATTCCATTTCTCTTTTTAATCCTATCAATATTTTAATTAAACACATGTATTTATATAATATAACTAAAATATAAAAAAATGTTGTTTTTTTTTATTCATTCTAAAATTAAAAAAATATTTTTTTAATTATTGAGATGTATTACAAAAATTTTACATTTGTTGATTAAAGCACTAAAGATGATTGATTAAAAGAAAGAGAATCTTTATAAAAGAAGAATGAAGAAAATTATCAGTTTCTAAAAAATAATGTTATTTAAGAGATTATATTTATATACAGCCCTGGTTCAAGTCCGGGAGACCAAACATGCTCAGTCAAAACAATTATCTCGCACTTTCTAAATAAATTCAAAAATAAATAAATAAATACAAAATGTACGTTAAGTGGTCTAAGCTCATGCATAATGTCAAAAAAAAATTTAAATTTATTAAAAAAAAATTTAATTAATAAAATATAATTTGTAGAATAATATAAAAAAATTCGAAATTATTTAATGGATTTAATGATCTCAAAAATGTGACGGAATGGCAATTCGCACCTCAGAAACGTCCAATCAGTAAAAAAATTAATAGACCATAAAATAGATTTTATTAAAAAATTTGAAAAAGATATGACTGTAACAATTCAAAATACAAATCCTAATTACATTACAGTATTAAGAGGCATATATTCATTATTTGCCCGAGGGGCTAAAATAGCTCTGGATTAACCTCAATTCAGTTTATGTATATATGGAAGCCTAAATATCTGTGAAAAAAATGATATAGCTAATTTCGAATGGAATTACATTATCAGATAAATACTAATGCAATATCCTATTTCAAAGCCCAAGTTTTTGTCATTAAACTATTTATTAAAAATTTTTGGATGGCTTTTTATTTTTATTACACTAACAATACGCCCTCGATATATAAACGGAAGACATTCAAAAGAATAAATTAGATTTATATATTAGTATATAAATTTAATCCGTATGGTAAGGTTCGTAAGGTATCTATCTCACTTTGGACTTAAAATCAATCTTGTGGTTCATAATTTTATTTGGAAACGAATTTCCTATTTCGGGGCCAGAATATTAAATAAATTAGTTTTTTAAAAATTATAGCTAGATTCAAAAGTGGAAAAATAAAGATTATTTGCCTTATTAATCACGTGATTCTAGGTCGGCCTAGAAAACAATACGAGATGCAAAGCAACCGTAGATGTGATTGAGATCTGGTACAAGCCGGCCTGTCGTTTAGCATGCCGCTTGAAAAGACAGAGGTAAATTGACAGAAGAAATGCCAGTTTATATTTCTCTTTTCTTATCCATATTTTTCTATAAAATCTATTTTATTATTTTTAATTAGTTCGAACGTTCAAGGGATGGACAAATATGGTGTGGGCGCCCATTCTATTCTACTTAATTTTCATATTATTTTATTAATTTAGAGTTTTAATAATTAAATTTTTTTTAATAAATATAATTTTTTTGTTTTCCGACATCTGAGGCTATATATATATAATTTTTACGATTTTTATTATCCGTCAATATTTATTTAAATTAGCCAATTTAAATAAAGTTAAATAAAGAGGTGATTGATCTTTAGATCATAAGCACCAGCTCTATCACTGCTCCAAGGGAAAATAGCAAATAAATTCTTTGATTTTTTTGTTTAATGTTTGGTTTTATTGTTAGCTATTAAATTTAAAACGAGCTACAAACAAACAAAAATTTTTTAAAAAATATTTTCGAAAAAAATAATAATAATAATACAAGTATAATGAGTTTTAGCAGGGCATTTGATTAATAAAAATCATTTTTCTATGGGTGGATTGGCGCGACTCTATTTGAATAATAATTTTATGATATATGGTCTTTAATAATAATAAGATATATTTTGTTAGTATCTGAAAACTTAGATTTCTTTATTTTCATTTTTTTATAAAAATTCTATTTCTTTCAAAATGTTATGTATTCTTCAGGGGTGAGGCTCTGATTGTAATCATAAGTAAAATAATATTTTGGAACAATAAATAAATAGTTAGTTATTTCTAATAGTGATAAAAAAATTGAATGTCTCTTGTAATTGAGAAAACAAACAAAGGTATCTAAATGATTAACGGCTGGCCTATTTTTGCCCTTCTTCAACCAGCATAAAGATAAAACAATTTCCTATTTTTTAGTAATATTATATATTTAAACCGAAGGAATCGTTTTTCAAATCATAGCATTGTATTTTATTTTCAACTTTGGGTTGTTTTAATTTAACCACAACAATTTTTTTATAATTAAAAAAAAAAAGATTAAATTGATACAGCAATGGAAAAATATATAATTTAAATCTTATTTGCATAGAGAAGGAATTATTAAAGCGAAAAGGGTGGAGCATTTATATTTGTGCCGACAAGTCTTTTGTTCTTTTATAAAGAGGCGACAACACATGAATATCTTTGCTCATATCTGCCTAAGCCCAAGCACGTAATTTCAAATGGTGATAAGAAGAGGCAAGACGAGATAGTTTTATTTTTAGGGCATATCTTTATTTTTTAGGTTCATTTTTTATACTTATCTTATTCAGAACCCTATGTTTAGAAAAACCAGTGCAATTTTCCAACTCATTGACCAAACCTTACAGCTAGGGAATAAAAGTAAATGATCTATATATTCGTTTAAATCCTGGCTTGTTATTCGACTTATTTTGTAAACTGGCAAATTAAACAAAAGTTTTTTTATCATAAATGTGCTTCGTTTAGAGCTAAACTCATTGTCCCATTTCATGCGGACAATAACATTTTATTTATATATTTAATTTTCTCAAATATGAAGTCAAGATTTTTTTTCTTTTTAAGAGACTGTCGCCACCATTATGTCCTATATTCATTTCAGAAAAAAAAAAAATAAATAAAAAATTACACTATTTTTTTTGTTAATATAAGATTAGCTAATTTATTTACTTTTTATTATGAGGTATATATCTATTTTATATTTAGAGAGGAAAATACAAAATCTTAATTAATGGATTGGGTGATTCTACATTTTGTTGGAAGGGAATTAGGACTCTTTAGGGGTCAAACTACCTCCCAAGTGGGAATCCTTTTTTTGTGAAAAAAAAAAATACTTGTATAATCAACAAAAGATAATATTTTACTTAATTCCTTGTCGATTAGTTTGAAAACTATTTATGATAATAAAATTATGCTTGTTGTTCTTAATTCTCGTGAAAATCTGCGATGATATATCATATACCCAGAAAGTTGTCAAAGAAATGCAGAAAAGGATGGATATAGTCTCGGAACAAAACATTAAGAACCCTGAGGAGGGGAACTGGACCCCATCCTAACCCCTCAACTTTCTTTGTAATTGGTTGAAGAAGCCGCTTGCCTATGCTTGACTTTTAATGAGGGATTGTGTTCCCCGGCGGAGTGGGAGTAAACTCAAGTCTATTGGTTAGAGTATCTCATCTAGAGGGAGAACAAATCGTCACACAATGGTGAAGGGAAAGAGAGAAGATTGGTATAGAAGAAACGGAAAAATGTCAATCCCATCTCGGGGAACTCATTGTCGTTATTCACGTACTCACAAATGAGTCCTAAGTGAAAATAAGGTTAATACAATTTTTAAGATTTTAATTGGTATTACTGTCCCCGGGCGATACATTTTTATTTAGAAACAAAAATTGTCGTTGATGAAAATAATATAAATATGCTAAAACAACGTCAGCTTAATAAAATTTTATTAATTAATAAAAAATTTATTATTCTATTATAAATTATTTTCGAATTATATTAGCATTTATAAAGCCAATTTTGCTGATATCTTATTATGCAAATAAAGAAAAAAAAAAATGATTTAAGAGAGAATGAAGTTTGTTTTCCCATGCGAATTCGCCAGCTATTATATTATTTCCAACAAAGGAAAATGTATATTGTATTTATATATTCGGATGAACAGTCAGAAATAACGTGGATTATTTTCATATTCCTCCCTCAAATGTGAATTCGGGCTGACAAAAAAAGAAAGGTTTGTTGTGCGTTTTATTTATACAAACAGAGGAACTTCGCGTGAAACTTTTACTAAAAAAAAAAAAAATTATCAAAAATAAAATCATTTCTTTAATTGGATTGACATAAAGAAACCTATTCAAATGATAACTAATAATATGGATAAATATAATAATAATAAACTTCCAAGATTACGAAATAAAAATCAAAAATTATTTTAAATAAAAAATGGTTATTTCAAAAATAAATAGAGATGTCAAAATAAAAAATTAAAAAATAGATACGATTATTATATTTGTATGGAAAATGTGTCAAGAACTAGCATATGGTTGTTGGTCGAGAGAGTTGGAATTAACGTTCTCGTTTTCTTATCCAGGAGTTAGATAAATCTTTTTCATGATGGATTCTTTCAAAAAGCTTTAAGACCCTCCAAATCGCCTTTTCAAAACTAGGAACATGAATAAATATATATTCGACATTTTTAATTTTTTAGATGATTCAATTTCATTATTTTAATGATTTTTTTTTCTTTTTCTAATATTAATTTAATTTCAAAAAAATTATGAAAAAAAGAATGAATGATTTTAATAAAAAATCAGATGTATTGTTATCCCGTTATTCGGTTCCTACCAACGCTTTATGATGAAGTTAATTTATCTTTTTATCTTTCCTTTTGTCATTTATAATAATATCCTTTCCCATTTCACCAACCCTTATTTATTTCTTCTATAGATCTGTTTATTTCTCATTCCCATTCCTGTTATCTTATTATTTTCATTTCTCCCCCGTCCCTTTGAGGAAAGGTAAAAATTCATTCAATCATAATCACTTCCAGTCTTAACAATTATTTAAATTACATTGACTACTAATTAATTTAAATAAATGTTTAAATAGCCTCAGATGCTGAAAAAGAATTAAAACAAAAAGAAATTAATAAAAGTATGCATATAATATTAATGATTTCCACGGAAGTGAATCTTTTGAGATCTCCTGAATCAGAAAACATTATAATTTTCAACAAATGGTCCGTGTCTGTTTAGGTGTTTGTAGCCTAAACTACAAATCCTAGAACAATGAAATTTTAAACATAAATTTAAACTAACATGAAGAGTTAATAACAAGATTTGTTGTCAACCGTAAATATCACTTTACTTATGTCATATATACTCTTGTTTTTATTTCACAAAATTTACTCCAAAATTTTTTTAGAAATTTTGTATATCGATTTTAATTAAAGATATATAAAATGTATATTTTTGTTTTAGTATGCAAAGGATCTGAAGTGTACTTTACTCGTGGATTTAGTTTTTTTTTTCTATATTTTTACTTTCTCTTAGCTCTATATAAAATATATAGTGAGAAAGTATTGCGATCGCAAAAAAATATCGATGTCGGAGATTTCAACGGAAATAGTTGCTTGGGTCTAAAAAAATGGTCTCTTTTGTGTCGTCTCTTTCTATGTGTGTGCGAACAAGATTTCTCAGAAACGAAAGGATGAAACTTTATATTTAAGTGCCCTTGTCGTTTGCGCCTCTAATGTTTAGAATAAAGTCAGTCAACGGGTTCTAGTATTTTACTGATGTACTTTTTTTAGTTTTTTTTTTCGATTTTCTCAAAATTCGCTCTACCGATATTGATTTAAATTCATAAAATAATTATTTATTAGGTGATCTTTGTATTATGTTAACTCTTATCCCACTTCCCTAAAAATTGTTTAGGGGCCCACTTTTTGTTATTTATAATATTTCAGAAAAGTATCCCACATAAACGTTATTCTAAATTAAATTTTAAGAAACAATTGTTATACAGAGTTATCCAAAAAAAAAAAAACAGCTGTTTTTGAAATTTTGAAAACTTTGCCTTTGAATCGGGCACGTCTAGAGATCGTCTTGAACCATGTGACTAACAATAATGCTAACAATAACAAAATGTTCGAAAATAATATTAAAATTTTAGATGATTTTAGAGGAAAGTTCTCTTTTCTTTCTATATCAATAATGATAGAGATCTAATTTATCATAACCTGAATTTTAGTCCTCTTGATTTACCTATCAGTCTATTAATCTATAGAAAATTTTTAATATAATTATTTATTATAAAATTTAAGAGGCCTATATCATTTTTACTTTTTCTTTTATTTACACATTCCTTTTCCATGTTGTTTAATATTATTTAAGAACAAAATATGATATAAAATGAGATATGAAACTTTTTTTAAATATTATATTATATGTAATAATTAGCCGGTAATGAATAGCGAGCGGGAAACGCGCTTAGGACGACGGATGGATCGCATTCAAGCATGAATCAGAGCCAGATAAAGAGACATAATTGCATATTAGTGTTGGTGAGATAGTCCAGGGGATCTTGCATCCAGCATCCCTCCTAACCAGGAATAGCAACAGGAACCGGGGGCACAAGGGACAGGCGTTGGCTCGGAACAAATTCGGAGCCAATTAAAGCCTCGGGCAAACCTCGGCCATAAGCTTATTAGTCGAATTTGGTTGCCTCTGGAAAGAGAGAGAGATATTACCATCCTGATCTGCTCAGTCTGCATTTGCAATCAAGAATATTTGTAATTAATTCTAGAGGTAACCTCGCAAAGCTCCAGGCCTTCTCACGATTCCATTATTTCTAATATTATATTTTATTGTAGGCAGGAGTTATGGCTTGAGAAATTGTAAATATGGAGAGTCAACTGGGAAACAGTTGGGCTTCGAGTTCCCCTTTGAATTGTTTTTCATATAGGTCTTTTAATGTAAAATAAAATAAATGGCAATAATTAATATCTCAAAAAAGAAAAAAAAAATGTTCTTTTAATATGTTAAAAAATTCTCGGAATTGAAATTTGTTTACTGGTAGTATTTTCCAATAATCGCCTCCTTTCACCAGTTAAAAAGGGGAAAATATCTAAATATTTTTGAGCATAAAACAATTAAATATTTCATTTAAAACTAGGTATGCTTAGTTGTGAATTTCGATTTAACAAGTGCACATTGGGTCATCCATTAGTAAGTTGGACATTTTGGTTACCTTTCTACCAGCAAGCAAAAAAGTAAGCATTTATATATATAAACCAAACGTGCCGAAAGAGATAGTAAGTGCAGTTCTATTTTTACACGAATTTGAAATATTAATAATACGAAATAAAAAAAATTTCGCTTCCTTTTTACACGAGTAGTTGAGGAGGCAGTGGCTAAGACAGATAAGCTGCGGATTACGAATCTAGAGTATGAAAATAGCTCGGGTTCGAATCCGGTTTGCGGCAAAAAATTATTTCCAACTCTGCCAGAAGTTTCCTTCTGTGGTAGGAAAGTGAGAGAAAATCTCATCCCCAGAAGCTCAAGTGGTATCACAATGGGCCATTACTGGACTCCCTAATGGAGGGTGGTAACCACCTAAACCTAACCTACGCGAGTTGTTTCGATTTAACAATTTTCTACCTAAATTTTATGAAAATAAAACATTAGTAATTTAAAAGAAAAATATACAAATTACGATAAAAATTTATGCAATTTTTTATTTGAGAGGTAGGTTTTTTTACTTTACGCCTCAGTGCCCTAGTGTTATCATAAAAATAATTTTTTATCATAAAAAATAATGAAAGAAAAATCTAAAGAGAGAGCATTCAATATAGAACATTTCATTTATTAGAGACTTAGTTAGCATTAAGCACACATGCCATGTCATTTAAAAATCACAAATTGGCAAGCATCATTAATGACGTTAATTTTGTCAAAAAAAAAAGATTATACCGTACACAACCTCAGTAATTTTTGATAAAATATTGTTTCGAAGAAGAGCCCGACGAGCGCTTGAAATGTCAACAGCTAAATAAAGTTTTTTATTTCTCCTTGGCTGACTTCCATTCACCTTATATACTATATAATACCAAACCTACGATAAAGGAGCAAAGAATATTTTTAAGAACTTTATAAGTATATACATGTCAGATGTAATGTCATATATATATATATATATATATATGTGGAATGATGTTTTCCCGGGTTGGTCCGCGTTGATTGTTGAGATTAACTCGA
>JAAAKE020094000.1:0-20007 GCA_010014785.2 Anisolabis maritima | reverse complement strand
TTAGCTCCGTCCGACTTTTTCTTGTTTCCGAACATGAAAAATTGGCTTGGTTGTAAAAGATTTTCAAATGAAGAAGTGATTGCAGAAACAAACGATTATTTTGATTCATCGTATTATTGTGATAGGATTAAGCGACTTGAATATCGTTGGAACTAGTGTATCTAGCTAAAAGGAGACTATGTCGAAAAGTAAAGTTAAAAAACTAAAAAACAGTCTTCTTTTATATTAGTTACCTCACTTTTCAGACCGCCCTCATATGTACTCCTATTCGGGAAGAATGGGGAGTAGCAAAACAATTTGACCTCATTTATATACGAATTTTCTAAAATAATTTTCCAATTTGGATGTATTAACCTTTGGGCACTCCTATTTGACTGATACTATTAGAATAAATTATTTAATATTGTCTGTTTTTCATTCATATTTATGTAATTATACTGGGGCCATTCTCGGAACTTAAGAGAGATATAGGGAGTTAGTTAAGGAGTTAGGCAGCAGGTTTCCTATCTTAAAATGATCAAAACAGAAAACCTAGGTGAAGCGTCCTTGGAATTGGCTTGAGACGCAGTGGGGATAAGATTTTTCAGAGAATTGTTTTTTTTTTAAATAAATAAGAAATTTTTTCACGCATGATCTCTCATTCCTAGCATTGATCTATGAGTGGCGCTAAATCGTATTTACCAATAATTTTAGTTTTTTTTTTGTAAAGTTCATTAATCTGCATGTATTTTAAATTTTCCCTTCTTTTGATCATTATAAGGGTGTGTGCGTGTGTGAATGTGTGCTTGGGTGAAATGTTTTAGTGACGCTTTGACGACCACTCTATCAGCACTTTACGGCAAACTTCTAGTGGTGATGGGTATTGCGTTTCCAATTGCCGAAGTCATCTCGACACATATCCCTCCCACCTTCTATGAGGCTTTCTATCTCTACCTTTATATTGGCAGTATCTTCTTCTTGATTTATATGTACGCTCTTATCTGCCACGAGAAGGCTGACGTATCCAAAACTAAATTTAGTGAGTTTTTTCTATTTTCTTCATGTTACCTGATGTGATCAGTTCTCATAATAACTAATCAATTAATTAATTATCTTTCAAAAAATTTTAAATTTAATTGTAATATTTATAAACGAATAACGGAATTCACTAAATAATATTAACTTTTTTTCATTTATTAGAGATTTTTTTTTCTAATTTACTCAAATAATTAAACTAAAATATTGTAAAAAAAAAAAAAAAAAAACAAAAGAAAAATACGATGAGCAGATCATTTTTTAACCAAAAAGCATACTATAGTAAACTCTTGTTATTTTGAAGCGCTTCAGATGCCTATTAAATTTTTTATACCATTGTTGTATAAATATTACTCAATTAGGGATAGTGATATAAATCTATGGGAATTTGTAAAAGCATTTTCACAAAGTTAAATTTTAAAATATTCTCAAAGGAGAGTATGTATTTAATTATTAAGTCTGCCTGCATATAAAAAATATGTGTTCTAGAAGGAGGGTCGATAAGAAAATGGGGTGGAACGATCCCTCTGCCCCTTCCCCTTCTAGTTGAGTTTGTGTATATCCTTTCAAATTATAACTTTGTGAGTTCTTTCTTAAAATTGGGACAATTTCTTGAAACTTTTGGGAGTTTTGAGATTTGAATTATAGAGTCCTAGAACTTTTCTACCAAATCATAAACCATATTCAAGGTTATCTAGACAAATTTGCAACGACTGAATAAAATTGGCCAGATAAAATTTTCTGACAAGAAAAATTATGGATTCGAATTTAGGGAATTTTTTATTCATTTTATCTCTACAAATACTTTAACGTCCATTTGTGAATATATCTTGAGATTGGATAATCCATCAGGATGAAATTTGCCATCGGCCTTACAATAACCAGAGTTTATTTTGACATTAAATTTATATTTGAAATAGCCTACCATACATTTTATTTTAAACAAAAGAATAAATAAGAATATAAAAAAATCCAAAATTTCATTATAATTTGTTTATTTTAACCAATATTTTTTCAAGTATTTCAATTTAATTTATACATACATAACAATATTTTTATAGCTAATAAAAAACTAGGCCAAGCTCGAGGGTTGCAAAGAATAGAGTACAAATTAAGATATATTTTCTAGAACGATCTGAACGTTCAGAGACTTCTCTTTCCTTGGACGAGTCAGACGAGTGTGAAGATGCACAAGACGTGGAATCGACCACAGGCACTGAAGGTGCTTATCGACATGGCACAGGCTCACTTGCAGCCACAACTACCACCAGCGCTCATCACCTTCATCTCCAACCCCACCATCATTATTTCCACCATTCTCATTATGGCAGTTTCTATCTCAGAATGGGAGCAGTGGGTAAAAACATTTTCCCTAATTGTCAAGAACTTTTAGTTTCTTTTAATATTTTCTTTAAGGATAAATCACAAATTATTTTTCATGTCATAAATTAGCTACATTTATTTTTAATTACAATCATTATTTTTATAATCTCATATCTAATCATTTTTCACTTTCACTTGCCGAGGATACGATATAGAGACGGAAATAAACTTTGCGAGGCCTCATCGTTGTTTTTCTGCTTCCCAGCACCCAAAATATTGGCTGAAATAGCAATAGGCTACTCAAACTATGAAATTTTAAACATAAACTAACAATAAGGTTTTGCCTAAAATCGATCTACCTCAAGTAACACTTCATTTTATATTTGAACATATATACATATATTCTAATAAAGAATTAACTTTATAAAGGATATAATTTATATTTTAGTTTAACTAGGTAAAATCTCTGAAAAGTTTTTATTCTTTCTTTTTTCTTATAGTTTTTTGTCTATATTTTTATTATTTGTTTTTGAAAAGATTTTTCTATATAAAAATTATTCTAAATTAATTTTAAGAATTTATCACTTTCCTACTCGTTTTGAAAATAGTGAAAATTTTCTATAAAGCCGATCTATTTCACAATTAGAATAGAGTCTCTTTGGGATCAGAATTATGTCTTCAGATATGTAATTAAAAAGTTCCTCTTTTAAAATATACAAAATAATCGGTAAGTGAAAGTGGTGTGGCACCAGCAGATTTGTAATATCCTCTTTTTCTTTTAGCTTTTGGCATTGGTTCTATGATATATACAGGATTAGAATTTGGACAATATTTTGAGCTTGAACCTGACAATAATTGTCATAATATTCTCGTCGCATTGACCCCAGCTACAAGATTGGCCTTTATATTTATACAAATGTATTTTATCTTCTTAAATAATGAGGTATTAATAATTATAAATAAATTAAAAATCGAAAACGAGAGAAAAGAGAAATAAAATTTCTTAATTTCTAATTAATCTTCTCTATTCTCTTCATCTTATTATCAAAATAAATTAAACCCTATCATTCGAAAATAAATTAAGATTATTTTTTCATTTAAGATAATTTGATTTATGCATGATATTTCCAAAAATGAAACTAAAAAAGTTATTAAATCCAATAAAGCAAAAGAAAATGTGAGGGATTTAAAGGGAAGCTAGATAGGGCCCTTCAATAGAATTTATTTGTATTAACATCTATATTCTTTTAAATCCATTTTATTTTCTAGCAAATTGGACTAACCCGTCAAAGAGCAATGGCTCGTTTTGGATTAATGCATATGATTGGAACCAATGTATCTGTTTGGTTAAATGTTTTAATACAAGAGACAAAGCATGAAATCTTAACTTTCTATGATCTTGAAAATAATACTTTTCATCTTGGCCATCAAAATGAACCAGAAGTCATTGGTATAATAGCAGGTTAGTCATTATAATTTTATTTATTTATTTATTTACATGACTTTTGTTCTTTCTATTTATAATTGTTTAAAGTCGATATGGGCTTAGATGCCGAAAAGATTTTTAAAAAATCAAATATTAATTTTCATTGGTATTTTAGGTAAACAATCCATTGGCTCCAATTCAGGGTATATTCTTCAGAGAACGACCAGAAATTTAAAAGGGCCCCAATATATATATGAATGTAGGAGAACGAATATCATGGGATCCCTTGTGCAGGATGCTTCTCCTTTTCTATTTCCATGTATTATTGAATATTCGTTAATATGCGCTGCAATTCTCTATGTTATGTGGAAAAATATTTCAAGAGTTCAGATAAGTGCTCTCTATACTTCGGCAGGGGTAAGTGTAATTTAATTCTGCTAAAATTTTTTTATCGTCTTCACAAGAATGAAAAATAAAAAAAGTTAGAAAAGTTCAAATGTGCTTTTTTAATTTAATTTTTTACTTCTATATAATTCCTAAATTGAATTTACACCTGAAATTACTTCTACAAGTAGATGCGAAACGAAACGAAATTATCCGTAAAGTTCCGATGGCTCAACATTTTTACTTCTATCGGAATGATGGAAATCTATGAAGTTGTAATTTCTTCCAATTTTCAAGTTTATATTAAATTATTGTGCCTAATAATTCTTCTTTTCTTCCTCCTCTTCACTCTTTTTGAAAAGCCATTTAGTTCTAGTCTGACGAATTTTAATCGATTTTAATCGACAACGGATTGATTATTCGGCGGATTTGACTAAAGAATATTGTCATTAATAATCCAACCATAAATATTATATTTACTCTATCAAAGAGAATAAGATATTGTCTGAAAAAATTTTTTTTATCTGAAATATGAATGTTTCAGGTAACATCAACATTATTACCTCACTCGCCACGACTCACGCCTCCTGTTTATAAACAACGCTCACCATATTTATACTCAGTTGACTGTGCAAGAGCACATAAAGGCCTCTTCCTTGGAATCTTAGTATTAGTACTTACCATAATCTCCTTGATTTTGTTTTTTGTCCTAATATCTCGACGAGAACTTGTTGTTTTGGCCGTTATGGAGGTTAATCTTTGTGAATTGACTTTGTATGCAGCAAGCACTGTAGCTACACTTATTGGAATGATTCAGGTAAATATCAGTAAAGAGAAGAAAGAGATAATTAGGACCCCCTACCTCTAAACATCCCTGGAACTAAGCATCTTTTGTTAGTTGACTCATTTTCATTTATTTTTTTATCTAGTTTCACTTTGCTAGACAAATTTATTTAAATATATTTTGATTCAATATTTTATTATCCACAAATTTTCTTTAATCCCTTGCCTTTTATTACGTTGTAATAAATTTATTTCATCATTTTGTTAACTTTTAATTTTATTCTTACTCTTTACAAGGAAGTATATATTTTTTTTTGTAGAGGTGAGATTAATTCTAAATATCGTTTAAAACGAATTTTATTTGGATTTAATCAAAAAATTTTTACCATGATTTTTGTGTCAAAACTTTTCACAAATTAGTTTAAAATTAACTCATCGAACTATATTTGAACAAATTTGAAGATGGTCGAACTGAAAAACTTTACTTGTTCACATGGAATCACCCATATATTTTAAAATTTTTTAGGTTCGACAATTAAAATACGACGGATGCCGAAATTTAGAATTGGATAATATCCTTTTGATAGGCGCTCAAACAGGCCTTTTCATTTATTCCACATTCACCATCATTGGGGGTCATTTCACCATTGAAAAGAACACAATCTTAGTGTTGATCACTGCCCTAGCGTCTCTTGTGGAGACGACATGCCAAACCATGTTCATCCTAGACGCTTCTCGTCGATCCTGTGTCACTGCTGATCAAATCCGTCGCAAACCCGGTCGTCAATTGGTTACCTTTTTACTAGTCACCAATTTGGCGATGTGGGCGATCAACACATTGGAGAAATCCAGAGCGGAATCACATCCGATCCAATTGCATTTTTATGGGCTCTGGGCTTGGACGATCATCACACACGTATCCATGCCTCTTGCCATATTCTACAGATTCCATAGCACTGTATGTCTCTGTGAAATTTGGAAAAGGGCCTACAAAATGAAACCTGCATTTATGTAAATATCTTTTTACTTTATTTATTTTTCATTCTATCATATTAATTATTATATACTCTTTCCATTTGAGGTTTATAAATAAAAACAACAACCTTAAAATCAATCAAAAATAAATTTCACTTGATGGTCAAATCAGGTTCCACTTTTATAAAAACGCCAAAAATACATGTTTTTTGAGCTTTCCAAAGATTAATTAAATGTGATTTAGCCAAAATTCATTGAGTTACCCCAAGCCTTGAGGAGGCAGTGGCTTAGACGTATAACCTGCGGATCACGGATCTAGAGTAAGAAAATAGCTCGAGTTCGAGTCCGGCTTGCCGTAAAAAATTATTTTCCAACTTTGCCAAAAGTCTCCTTATGGGCTCTACTTATATCAGAAACCTAAAGGGGTTATGGAGTAGCCCAAGTATCACAATGATCCATTACTGGCCTAAGCGAATCTCTCCAGTGGATGGTGGAAACCACCTCAAATTAACCTAACCAATCATATCCCCTGATTTTTTTAAATTACGCTACCAAAATTTATATTAATCAAATAATATTGCATTATTTTCCATCAGAAGTCTGGGTCCTTTCACTCTGATTACACCAAGTAAATAAATCATTTCCGATGAAATATGAAGAGAACTTATAATACATAATAATAATAATAATATATAATCCAATACTTAAAAAAATTTATATCTGTATTGGCTAGCTATTTCTGAAATTGAAATCCTTCGGGGACGAGATATGGGAGTGCGAACTATTTTTTGGCACCTCCGTGAACATAACGCTTGTTTCTTAAGCTGCTAGCTCTGAATATTTAATTTTTTTTAATATTTCTGTTTTTAAGGATAATTTTTTTCTTAAGATTGGCCACAGCCACATCTACATAAACATCATTTTATTTGAAATGTTCAGAATGTTATTTTGGAAGCTGCGATGAGTAAAATCGACCATCTGTTTGGTTTATGAATTACCCATTCATCCAAAGTGGCAATTAACTAACTCTGGTGGGTTTAATTTCATTTACTACTGGTATTCCATCAATCTTCTTGCAAAATATTATTCAATTATAAGTAAATGAAGTTGGGGGAATAGAAATCAAATCAACCATGATTTGGAGATAAAATAATAAATATAGGTAATTTCTATGGTTAATATTCTATTAATACATTATATATTTGGTAGCGTGCATTTTTTTAAATCTATTTTATTTTTATTCATACACTGATATACTATGTTACTAATGGATGCTCTAATGGATGCTATGATCTCTAATGCCAAAAGACAAAAACTAAGAATTTTAAAATTTGACTTAATTATTATTTCTCAATATTGAATAATAAAAATTGGTTTCGAAAAAGTTGTTTTCAAAATAATGCCCTAAGACTATATGACAATATATCGTTAAAGAAAATTGAATTGATGATTGGACATGATTGGAGCCTCTCTGACTCGGACCAGGGAACAACCACTTTTGCAGCGGATATGCTATCGGCATACAAAGCACAGCGGCCCAGTGAAAATAATATCAACTTGAGGTCGCCAATATATGAGAAAGAAGTGAAATTTCGTTAGGAGACTCCTTACCTTGCGTCTATTATTGTGAGTTCTTCCTATAGGACTTGCTAGATGGCAATGCAAAAGTAAGGAGTTACCTTTCGAAAGAAATCTTCCTTCTCACTTATATATATTGGCGACCACATGATGTTTTCACTGAGCCGGAGTGCTTTGGTGTAAAAGTAGCATATCCGCCGTAAAAAATGATGGTTCCTGATTCAAGTCTGGGAGGATCCCAATCAAATCGAATTCATTTATCTTATATTATATATTATTTTTTGGTTGATTTTATTTATATAAGGGTTCATTATTTACTTATGTTTTAATAAATAATTTTAATGCATAATGCTTAAAGCATTGTTTTTACGAAATATTAAAGAGACTACACAGGCGCTAATAGTGCAAATGAAAAAATATTCATATAAACCTTTCTTTTTCTAGTGTATATTGACATGTAAATTATGTTTTAAGCATTATGTATTAAAATTATTTATTACAACTTGAGCAATAAATGAGACCTAATATACCTCAAATGGTAGCAGCCAAAAGAACACATCTATCGACCTTTCTTTTTTATTTATTTCTTAAACCTCTCATTTTGTTTTACCAAATATATTTAATATATATTTTTAATTTAAGTTTCTAGTTTCTATTTAATTTCTAGTTTTTATGAAACATTATTATTAAAGATTGTTATGAATTTTATAAAATATTTCGTTATAAAGTTTTACATTTAAATACGTTTTAATCGAAAAAACTTTGTTAAAATAGTAGAATTTTTATACCGTGTATATTTTTTAAAGTTAATCTATTATCGGATTTTATTTATATATATTATTATAAATTCCTATCTTAAAAAAGGCTTATTAAGATAAGGAATTTAAAATAAATTTAAAATAATTATATTTAGCTTTTTTATATAAATATAATTACTAATATTAATAAATTTATCATCTTATATTAACTTATATTACTTATATTATTTTATTTGGAAATTTTAAAAATTTTAATTAAGAAGGATGTTAATTTTAGTAAAATCTATTAACTTGTGATTTCCAACATCTTAATTCTATTCAATATAACTTCAGTACTGCACTATACCTTGATGCAGAGGTAATGATCTCGTTTCACGTACCGTTCACTTTCCATCCTGAACAACAAAAATTTGTTTATATTGGCTACCAATTAATATAAATAAATAAGGATGGAGTCTAAATGGCCTCGGAAGCTGAAAAAGACTTAAAAAAAATAAAATTTAATCACGTCGATATTTCAGATCAACTTTCACTATACTCGTATTTTTATTTGAAATTTTTCTATATAGTGAAAAATTACTTTACTACCTTGCTTTTTGAAATTGAATAAATTTCCTAATAAAATAATCATTATTTTTATCTTTTTTTATTTCAAATAATAATTTAACTCAAAAAGTTTTCTTACCAATTTCCACTTGAAAAGTTAATTTTCAAATCTATATTAGCAATATGATTCAAGCACGAATCACACAAAATGTCATTTGAAACATATCTTATTATCATAAATATTTTTCTATTTCCCATTCGAATAAGTATTATTTAGAATTTGTAAAATGTAGATGGCTCAAAAATCTCTTTTTTTAAACAATTTTTCTGCTCAATAGTTAACATTAATAAAAAATTCTTTAAACATTAACACCAAAAAGGACCAATATTTAATAGCAAATTGATTTATTTGTTTATTAAGTATTATAATACTTGCTTTCCATTTATATGTACGTAATTAGAAAAAGAGACATGTAGACTAAGAAGGGTGTTAAAAAAAAGTGGTATTAACTTCCACATGAAATATTTCTAAAAACATTTTATTTTTAAATTTTTTATGTGACTAGAATAGATTTCTCAAACTTTGGGGATTAGCTAGTAATCAAACGACTAGGGGACGGAGCGGGAAACTAAAGCATGAAATATGAATTTGGACGCCTAATCACCAGGTCGTTTAAATAATGGGGCCGATAAATTTTTTTTGCTATTCACTACTTGTGAAGGTGGATTCTGTCATCTTAAAAGAGGCAGGCTGGAGGGGTCAGAGAAAAATTTTTAAATGATGGAAATTCAGATCCCCTTTTTACTTTATTTGTTTTCATTTTTTAATTAATTTTTTTTTTGCTGATTTTACAAATTTTTATTTCATTCTCACTAGTAATTATAAAAATTAAAAACGGGACAACTTTCATGGTTAAGTAAAAAATGTTGATCTTACATAGATTTTACAATTTTTTACTTTGAGCCCCCTCCCCCATATTCAATTTTTTCCGTCTCACAAGTTTGAAACTTTTTTTAGACATTTTCTCTTAGTCTTTATGCTTATCTACTATTTTACCAAAACTGGCCCAATTTACAATGGTTTAGCAGACGCTAATATTTCTTTTCGAGAAATTTTTTTCATTTCTTGCTTTTCTCTTTATTTTATAAATGACAAAAAAAAGGAACATTTTAGTGCCACAAGGAATCTCGGCTAAAACGACTCGGTGGCTAGGCTACTAGATTTCACCAATATTTTTTTATTATTTTGTTTTTGATTTTCAAGTCGGAAGGAAGAGTATCTTAAACCTCTATTCATAGGGGTGGCCAATACTTCCCAACAAGGGGTCACTTAATTTTAACGAATTGGGTCAGACATCAATTGAATAATAAGAAAATAATCAAGATAATTTATTTTCTAAATTATTTTCAAACCTATATAAAAAAGCTAAAAAAAATAAATAAATTTCTCTCCCTCACGTTTATTACGATGCTCTATATTATAATATAGAAATTAATATTAATTGAATTGTTGAATTTTTATAAAAATTTTAGCATTTTCCATATAACCACTATCACTTTTTATTTTTCACATTCGTAAAATCATTTTATTGTTAATGAAAGAGTTCAAAATGGTCTTCCGCATTTTTTTTAACTAAAATGTGTTCATTAAAAGAAAGAAATAAAACTGATCGTTTTATAGATCGCAGACATATACCTCAAAAAAATTAACTTTTGGGAACAAAAAGTAGATGATAATAATCAATTATTATTTATAGTAAAATAAAAAATAAAATATTTACAATTTTTTTTTATCTAAAAACTTAGCTCTCTTATTTTTGATCAATTTAATATATAAAAAAGTAAAAAGGGAAAAATTGATTAAAGTATCTTATGGTTATATTTATCATAAATACTTTAAGCAATAGTTTAATTTCAGGACATAAAAAATAATAATTAAAAAAACAAAAACAAAATCCAAATCTTTTATTAAATTTTTTTTAATTTAAAAAGGCTCTTAAAATAATTAGCCAAAACAAACATACTGTCAAAAATATTAAACATAGAATTTTTTTTCCAATTAAAGACTGTCTTAAAGTACAATATATATATATTATTATTACATAAAAATATTTATACATATACTAAATATATATATTTATTTATTCTTAGGTAACCTTTAATAGAATAGATAGCCCTGAAACATTTGCTAAACTCATATCAAAAATAAAATAAAAAAATTTAAATAATCTTTGCATAGAATGAAAAAAAGCATATTAACCAAGAATAAATATATTCAAATATAATAAATAATATATCAATGTCATTAATATTTCCTGGATGTTTTATAGAATAAATTAAAAAATAAAATTTTTATAACCGGTAAATATTGATTTAAAAAGTTAAAAATAAACTTATAAAGTTATTTTTATCAAATAAAAAATTTTTTTTTTAAATTGGATAAAAAAATCTTTCATGGCATCAATTCCAATTCAGCATGCGTTTAATAAAAATCATGTTTACTAAGCAAGAAAAAAAGTAAAAATTTAAGAAAAGAATAATGATCAAATAGTATTATTAATTGTTTGCAGAAAAACCAAAAGTAAGACCGGCGAAGAAACTGCTAGCATAAGGGTAAATTTTCCCATACTTGGCAGGTTGATAAAATCCTATTTACAATACCTTCGCTTAAAACTGCAAATAAGTGAATGAGGTCTCAAACGAAGCTCCAAAAATAATTATTTTAAATTAACAAAATAGACAGAAATGAGAAACATTCACGAAAAGGCCTCTTTCGTAACATTTGTCCGAGGCCAACTATATTATGAAGATGGTAGCCAAAATATATCTTAAACACAAAGAGGACATATCATTTTTTGTTTCCTTAAACACTTCGTATTGTACTGCAAAAATCCATCGCTTTCACTTCATATGGATAATAATACATTAGTTGCGGGGCAAGGCAAATCGCAGGGTAGATGGATTCTCGCTCGCGATCCTAAGGTATGATAATCTTGCCAAAAAGAAATCATTTAATTTTTAATCCATCCTATTTTGCTCCAGAACGACTCTCATGTTCATATTTTTTGTGTGGAAATGAGTATAATGCAATGCGGACTTGCTCGGCCTAGCCTTAATTTTTTTTCGTGATTTATTGCGCATGATGAATCTATTTTTTAAATTCTTTTGAAAATCTCTTTTATTCATTAATTCGTTAATATTTTTAACTTTTTAAATCAATAATTATCAAGAGTGTAAAAGTATAAGATAAATAAAATTTATAAAACTTTATAAAAAAAAAAAAAATATTAAAGCACATACATTTTTATCATAAATTACTAAAAAAAGATGCAAAAATTATTTTTCTATTTAAAATATAAGCTGATTACTTTTTTTAAATTAATCATTATTTTTAATATAATTTAAATGCTTCCCTTTGAAGATATTAAAAATAACCGCTCCAAAGACAGAAAAGATTATTGACCTGTGAGGGGTTGATAAAAGCAAAGTTCACAGGTGGATGAAACCTATCGAACGTTGAATTCATTACTAAAACCGCATATATTTTAATAAAATTAGATTTTGATTAATTCAAACAAATAAAAAAATACAAAATAAATGAATTATAAAATATCTGGCGTTTTTCAAAAATTAATAAATTCTTCTCTATTTCACTTTTTTAAATTATATTCCAAAGTATGGTCAATTCCTGTTTTTCTACAAAATTTCATTATTCATTGTCAACCTATAATTTTTAAATTAAATTATTTTATAGATCAACTGAATTTTTTGAAAATAATTGAATCAGAAATTTCAAAAAGGGGCAAAGCAGGTCATATTTATAGAGCGCGAAAGATCAAACATCTTGCTCTCTTTCAAAGATCAATTTTGTCAATTTAGAAAAAATTGTATTGACCAAAAGGACCAACAACATTATTGAATGGAACGTTTTTATTTGTCTTTTTTTTATATTAAAAATAGATCTAATTTTGCATACCCTCTTGGTAACCTGGAAGTGGGGCCTCCCTCTCCCTACAGAAATTCATCCTTCTAATATAAAAAAAAAAGAAAAAATTATTTGAAGATGGAAATTCGACTTTAAATTTGGTCTACAAAATAAAAAGATCGAATAAAAATTTTTATTATAATAATAATAAAAAGGCTCACATAGGAAAGGAGCTCCCTATAACATAAATTCTCCATTTTTTATAAATGGTTAGAAATGGACGTCTTTAGCTTCCAAATGCGTTAGAATATTTACAATGTGAGCCCTTTTTGAAATAGATGATTTATTTATTTAATGATCAATATTCAAATTTCAAAATAAATGATTAATTTTAAAATTTACTTATTAAATAAAGCTTTTTTTTTTAGAATTTACGGTAAAAATGGAATGCTTATTTTTTTTATTAAATTTTTTAGAAATTATTTCAGAATATAGAATAATATAAAATTTTATATTAAATTTATGTGTCCAGAACAAAACGTGTTCCTTATAGGAGCTTATGTTTATATGTTAAGAATGCTGATTGTGATTTGTTCAACGCCATCGTCCTTAAGTAGTCCTAAGGACATCCAATTGCTACTAGCAGTCCATTTTTTGGAGAAAATTTTTTCTATTTTCTTTTTCAATATAGAAATTTTTGAATGTAATTTTTTAAAAATATTTTATAGAAAATCAAAAACATTTTTTCTATAAAAAAATGAATAAAGAATTTTCTCAACTGGACCAATTTTATTGATTAATTCAGACAAGTTTTCGATTTTGATTTTTAAATCGAAAATTAAAAAAATATTTTGCTAGATAAACAATTTTTTATTCAAAAAAAAAAAATTTAATTGAAAAAAATTAGAATTAGAATTTTTAAAGTAATATTTTATTCCCAGTAATTCGCCCCCAAAAAAATCCAAAATAAATTTCTTCTTTCAATGTATTCAATTAGGATAAATAAGAATACACTTATAAAATAAAATTTTAACCATTCTGCGTTCTTCTCTTAAGGCTATCTTTTTATTATTATTATTATATTTATATGAACTGGAACTTTATTTAAAAAAAAGATTGTTGTTTAATTACCCCAATTCTCTTTTAAAAAATAATTTTTTAAAATGTTAACAAAAGTCTAACATCTAAATCAACTTTGCCAATTTTACTTTAATTTTTTGACTTTATTTGAAATTTGGCTGGGTTCCCCTGCTGTAAGACTCAGCTAGGGAATTACGATGGCTTTTTATTTATTATCAAATAAAAGGAAGTACAACAAAAAGTTAAATTGAAATGCTAAAATTGATCTGAAACTGAGGATAACATCCGATTTCATATTTAACAACTATTTAAATTAACTATGAAACGGGCATGCTTATATGCCATCCCCCCCCCCTAAAGTAAAATAAAAATGTAAAAAATTACAAAAATTGAGTTTAATTTGAATTTATCTTAAGAACCATTTGTAAAGAAAAAAGTAAAAAATTTTATTTTGGTCCTCTTCCAAATTCAGTTGCCCCCCAAAAGAAAGTTCTAAGCTCCGGGGCGGGTAAGACAATTGAAAAAATGGTAATAAGGAAATTATTTTCAAAAGTTAAAAATTATTTGCTTAATAAATTTTAACAGCTAATTAAATAAATTTTACTAATCATATTCCAGAAGTTCCAATTCTAATAAATATATTATATCAATAGATTTTATTATTCCTCTAAGTTGCTCAATTTGATTCGAATAAAAGTTTGAATCTATCATAGCCCATGATTTGGCGACTTAAGTCTAATGAATTTTTAAAAATTTTTCTTTCCTTTCTATTATGTTATTATAATATTCATTTGACTTTAGTCGATTAAATGGCTCAAGAAAGCAAAAAAAAAAAAATATATATATATATAAATATTATATTATATCAAATCTATAATTGTTTTAGCTTATCCTATTAGCTTATTTATGTATCTATAAAATTATTATTATTATATTAATAATAAATTCATTAATGAAAATAAAAAATCAAAGTACAAAAAATTTGTTAAGTTTTTAATTAATTTTTTTCTATTCATCCAGTCAATATTATTTTTTCAGGTAACAATATTGAATGAGATTTTGAGTCATAGACATAATTAGTTGAACCAGCACCTTCAGGTGGACGTGCTACTATGACCATGCCCCAAAATAAATAATTTTTCCTTAATTTTCCATATCTTTTGGTCATTCTATTGCATTCCTACCTAACAATTTCAAAAATTTTTATAGAAGACTTACAGACCCCCTACCACCTGCCAAAAAAAAAATATTTCGCCTCTCAGAGCTAGGCTTCTAGTTCAAGCAAATATATAATGAAATTCTGACAAGAATTTGCAATTTATATTTTTATTATTTTTTCCAAAATGTCTCAATTTTTAAAAAATTATTTTGATTTTTTTTTTAATTTGACCCAAAATGTAAAAAATAGCGTTGATCCTTAAATATAATATAATTTTTTCATTTTAAACTTTTAATTTATATTGAGATTTAATTTATTTTATTATTTTTTATTTTTTATAATTTTATTGCAAAAAAATATTCAAATTTAATACAATATATTGCATGATTTCCTTTTAAACCAATTTACACTCGGAGTTCAATAAAAATAACGATTTACTAATTTAAATATTTAATTTAAATATTAAATATCAAGGGTTTTAAAATATATTGATTTTAAAAAGTATTTATATTTTTGAAGAAAATAATTTTTTAATAATTAAAGTTTTATAAAGACCTTGTTTTGATTAATGAATTCCTCCTTCTCAATTGTTACCCCTTTACTTGTAGGCGTCGTTTCATTTGCAGCAGTTTAATCACGGTCCGTTCTCCATTAAGTTTAATTATTTATTTTCGTTTAATTATCAAGTAACTTAATTTAATTTGTGACGTACATTTGGAAATCTCCTCGGTGTTTACATTTGGAAAAATTTCATCTTCCTTCCTAGTTTCCTGTTTATTCAGATTTTCTTTAAAACATCCACCACGTTTGGAAGTCCCACCATCCATTTTACATACAGCGCTTTTCTCACATCGGTATGTCTTTTATATATTTGATTTTATATTATATTATTATATTTTTTCTATTTTAATATTATAGCTGTTATTTTATTATCTGGTCAACGCGAAAATTGAATGGGTTTGGAAGGGAAAAATGGTTAATTAGAGAAGGTTGTTCCTTGTCGAGAAACTAGAATGGAGATAATCTCAGAATTCTTAAATTTTAATAATAAAATTCCAATTTTTTTTTATAAACCCAGAAAGTAATTACCCCTCCAGTTCCGTCTTCTCAACAAAATATTCAAATGATCCCTACAACTTCAATCATCATTTTAACTTTTTGTTTCCCGTTCCACGCTTTTATTTAATATAATTATGACCGAGACTGAGAATAGGAGCATGCTGACTCGTGATAATGATGAAAGACGGCTGGTTAAAGAGAGTAGAAGAAATTCCAACCTTGGCTCAGATAACTCGTGGATGCTATCAATGTTCTCCAGATTTGAGATAAACATTAATTAGTAGTTTTTAATTTTTTAAAAGAAGTCATTTAAAAGATAAAGGCATTTAAAATTCTTGGAATGTTGGCAATTATTAATAAAACGCCCAGTGAAAAAAAATAACGTTCATTCATATATGCAAAACCTTGTTTACAATTAAATTAAATCGAATTAAATCTTTCTATTTTCTTATTAATATTATTATACGTAGGCTTGCCCCCATAAAAAAATTTTGGAGCAGGGGCAAGGAGACCCTTATGGGAGGATGTCACCGCTCTGCACAAACAATATAATAGTTCACATTCCAGACAACCTGAATTTTTCATTAAATATTTAAAAGGAAACAAATCCTCAAAAATATTAATACAATGAATTTGGAACATTAAGCATTCTGCAATAGACTCACTGGCAGCAGTAGAACATGAGAACGATTCGAGAGAATGATTTTTTTTTGAGATGACCAAGGAAGGAAGTGATCAAGCGAAAAACCGGCACAAAATTTGCAATAGCCATTAGCTCACCCTGATCTGAGAGGAGGCATTTTTCTTCTCCGGAATTTATTACATCTTTATGGCTATAGAAAGATCGGATAGGTTTAAGATGGGTATTTTCGTGTAGGAGAGCACCTCGAATAAATAAATGGGGACCTCGCAAAACGGTCCAATGAAATGAGACCGAGCCGGTCCCTTATAGACAGGGTAAATACTGGCATAAAGGGTTTAAACAAAATACTTTGCATCTAAGTAAAAAAATGTAAACGCAATTTCTTATAGACTTAAATAAAATAAAAACACTAAAGGATTGATCATTTATTAGCCCAATAAATTAATAAACAAAGAGCTTATAAGTTTAAGTTTAATTTTTTTTTTTTTTAAATTCAATTATTGAAAAGTTATTTATTTTTCTAAATAATATAAACTAAAAATCAACATGACATGACATGACTTGCAAACTCGATAGTCTATCTTAAATTTAAATTTTCAGATATGGTTAGCGATGGCCAAAAAATGCGGGATGCCTATTTTTTATTACAATTTAATATTTTAAATATTAAAAAAATTTTTATTTATTTAAAAAGTTTTCCTGAAATCCAGGCTCCACATTCGATTCTAGGAGCAATTTTTTAATGCCCATAACTCAAAAAATTTCTATTTATACAATATATTCTTAATTTTTAACTCAACACTCAAACCTAGTCAATAAGTAATAACTAATTCGATAGCAACCATAAATTCTCCGAGCTAAGATCGTGATTATTCCTGCTTTTTCTAGGCCAGTCTTCCTCTTTCAATCAAGTTTTCCTTACCCTCAGCCACAAATATAATTTCTAGTCCAATCTTGCATTAGGCGAACAAGGTAAGGACAAAGAACTAAGAAGAAGGAGAAATTTACTTTGACTGGACAATTTATTTTTTCATAGAAAGTAGCATAATATTTTATGATTATTAAAAATTAAAATGGATTTTTATTTGGAATGGCACACGCTCTCAGTTTCCTCATAATTACCACCTATGGATATAGGTATTTTACATCAATTTTTTCTTTTCATTTTGTCTTGTTTTTTACAATTTGGTTTAACTTTGGGCCCTACTCCCCTGAATGCGTCACTAAACACTCTACAAGTAGTAAATTCAATTATGCAAGGTATAAATGAATTTATTTTTTATGTTGTTATTCCAAAAATATTCCCCCCCTACTCCCCGACACTACTGGTTAACCTTGACTTATTTATAGAATGAGTGCCTTCACCTTTCTTGCAAAAGAGATGGAAATTTTGTCCGTTCAAATGGAATTTTTATTCTTCTAAAAGCAAATAGTTTTAATTAATGCATTATGGTCATATAATAAAATTTTGTGATATTTTTTATAAATTTTTCAGATAAGAATTTATATTTTTGACCTTACTTTCCATTCTTTTTTAATCTAGCAAAGTAAAAAAAAGAGGCAAATTTCATAAAAGGGAACAAGAAATTAATCCTGGAAGCATGCTTACAAAACAAAGGTCAACTCAAATATTCATATATGTTATTATATCTAAGTATTCTCGAGTTACATGTTAAATAAACCTCTAAATGGGATGTTTACCACATGTGGCGCCCAGCTAATTTAGCAGGTAGTCTAGGGAATAATTTTGCAATCCTCTCCAATGGAAGGGAGGTAATACCACTTAATGAAATACTTTCCGCGAGAAGTAAGCTACACGCCGGGATCAAGAGGATCTCTTTTCATTGGTCATATTTTTGAATTGGGCGAAATGGCCATAATAGTTATAGATTTATTAAGATTAATTAATAATGAGAAGACGGCGGACCTGGCCGGAGAGAAGAGAAACAACTACTGGGTGAGATCGTTCTTGTTAGGCAAAGCCAAACACTGCTTAACCTCGGGATAGGTGGCCCTGTGGGACAAGAGTGCAGTGTCGGCCATCGATAAGTGATTTTTTCTAATTAATATACAATTGTATATTTAAATTCTAAATGATCTCGATATCAGAAATTGACCAGAAATGTAATTTAAAAAAAAATGAGTTTGCGATTGGAATGAAAGTACATTATAAGTCTAGATGACGAAGAGCAGGGTTCGGTTCAAAGCCGCAGCAGTGGACCCGCTGTTCTCTTACTCCTCCACTTTGACAAAAGTTCATCCTTTTTGCTTTGACTTAACTTTGATTACCACAGGTCATTTATAGAATCGACTTTGTGTAATTATACCACTTATGACATTTAGGTATTTTTAAGCACCCAATAGGTTATTTGTAAAACGAATTAAGCTTTTTAAGCATCACGTCTCTAGTAATAGATCATTTGGGCATATTTTTATGAAAATACCATCAAAGTCTTAGACCTTAATATCAACTTTTACAGATTGGGCAACAAGAAGTTACACTTTATTGGTGTCACTTTATCTATTTTATGTTAGGTTAGTTTATGTTAAAGATAGATAATGTATTCATAATTAAGTAATTTGAGTAAACTGTTATTTCTGTCGAGATATATTTTCCAAAAGTTGATCTTATTGAGGTATTCATGTCTGAAGCTTAAGTTTATTTTGTAAGGTCGATTCTGTCCTAGCAATTTTATTAAAATTTGCGTTACAAAGATTTGTATATTGATTTTGTGACATTTTTATTTAAAAATGCACTAAAAAGAGGAAAATAATATTTTCGTAAATTTTTTAAATATATTTGGGTAATTAAAATAAACGCATTTAGTATTCACTGAAACCATTTTAAGTTTCAGTGAGTGTCCATTTTTTTTATCATTTATTTTATTATTATTTATTTTATTATAGAAAATTATTATTTATTTTATTTTAGAAAATTAAAATTTTTACTGAGCCCTCCAAACTATTATTAGCCAAATCTATTGAACAATTTTATGGAAAAATTATTGCCCAAATTTTTATATTTTTAATTTTTTAAAATTTTATTTAATTTAGAATTTTGAGGCTTCTTGGCATAATTTTTCAATTGGAAAACAAAATAATTAAGAAAATTAGGTGAATAGGCTGACACAATACTCCCATTAAAACATTTTTTTGTCTTTTCGCCATATGAGTTCATATAAACTTTTTTTAAACGATGCATATATAGTTATATATACGATACAAATTATCCCGGCATCCAATAAATAAAAAATAAATAAATTTTCATCGTACTGTCTGGGATCTGAACCCACACCCTTTGGCTTCTAAGGTTATCAATATTGACAATGTCAGTATCTTTAACCTCTCGGCCAG
>JAAAKE020093989.1:6525-20010 GCA_010014785.2 Anisolabis maritima | reverse complement strand
TGTTTTAGTTTTTGATTTTTGTAATTTTTTTTTAACTTTCGAAGGACCCAGCACTATGTCTCCCCTCCTGATTCGCCACTGGTCGGTCGGATTTTTTTTAGCTAATAATATTTAGATTTTACTTACCCTTTTCATATAATCTTCAAGAGTGACTAAAACATGGCTCCGAGTATAAATATGTTTGATATTCTCTAATAATGTGTGAGGATTAAGAGAAGTCCAATTGAGATCAGAACCAATTCCTCTGCCAAAAAATAAAAAGACAATATTTTTGTAATTATTTCTCTTATAGAGTAAAATTTTCTAATTTTAAGAACATGCGTTTTATTTGCAACTCATTAATATTACGATAAAAAATCTTGTATACTTTTGCAGTTGCTACTAGCAATAAAGTTATAAATCTTTTAAGTTTAATTAAGAAAAGACAAAACAAGAATGTATTTAAAAGAATGAAGAATAAACTTACATAGTAACAGGATATTCCGGCCCAAGAAGTTTTGACCCTTCCCAGAAACAATCAAGAGGCGTAGCAATTGCACATGGAATTAAATTATCAAAAATCTTCTCGAGAAAATTTTCTTCAAAATTTGGAAAACTCGGCGAGAGGCAAAGATCTTTCAAACGCCATGATCTGAAATGAAAGAAACATTTTATTATTTAATATTTGAAAATTAAATAGAGCTGCAAATTATCTTAAGTTTATTAATTTTTGATTCTTTTTATATTCACGAGAGTTCACTCAGGTTATGGCAAAAAATAATCAAATCTTTCATTATCTTCTTCTATGGTAATGTATGAAGAACTCATCTTTCCTCAGGCACAAAATTTCAACATTTAATCTATCCATCCCTTTTATGGAATTTTACTTCTTTCTATTTTTTTGTACTCGCACCAGAATCATTCAGTCTTGTTAAATATATTTTAATGAGTGAATTTCTATTAAGAATAAATTTAAAAACATCTCCTCTCTCTTCTCCTGAAAAATGGGAGGCTAATCATAAATAAAAACGTCTAAAAAATTTCAACTTAAATGGTTCAGCCAAAATACTAGCAGATGCAGAGAGATATGAATTTTACTAAATTGCTCATTCCTTTTATCTTCTTAAACATAAAAGTTGAGCAGAGTCGGAAACAAATTTATGTATATATGGAGATATATATTTATGTAGATGCGTTAGACATCTGCAGAACACATTTTTGTGGAAAGAAGAAAATCAGTTCATGCATTATAAAAGTCATCATAATTTTACCATGTGTTGCAGAAATTAGTTCGTGTTTGGTTGCTGGAAGGTATACAACAACGACCCCTAACGACCCTAATGGATATTTCACTCAAGTGCTCCTCTAGAGCAGATAACGTATGCGCAATTGTTAAATCTTCCTAGAAATTTACAAGTGAACAGATGTGGTCCATTTTAGAGGAGCTCTGAAGCATATAATCAGAAAATCCATTAATTATTTAGTCATTTGAGTCCCTGACCTTCTAACAAGCAAAAACGAACGAATTTAGAGGCACAATGGTATATTTCGGTGGCAAGACACCTACGTGCCAAAAGTTTTTATTAAACGTGTCCTTCTCCTAACCCCCCTCCTCCCCACTTGAATGCCTTGAAAACCATCCCTTCTCACGTGTACCATTTATTTATCACGTTCTATTATATAATAAATTGTTTATATTGGATACAATCCGTAGTAAATATTTTTACTTCAACAACGCAACTTTATTAGGAAGGAAGAAAAAGAAAAGAGGAAGATTTCAGGCCAATATAATTTATTAGAACAAGAGCGACATTTCGGTCCTAGATTAGAACCTTCCGTAAGCTCTTAAGTTCAATCAGTACAAGTTTAATAATATCTCTCATCTGGCATGAGATTATATATGTCTGAACTCCGTCTTTTCTTTTTCACTTTTCTTACATTTACCTGGCTGGCCATAATCTTTTTTAATCTAATACTAATATACACTGCTTTTCAATTACAACTTTATTACTTTTGATTATTATATTCTTTAATCCATTAAACTAAATTTAATCATTAAAAAAAGGAAAAAATTAACCTCTGAATTGAATAGGACAAAAATATCTAATAAGTTAAAAGGTATCTTAAATTTTTTTTTTAAGGAATCTACTTATATTCTAGTCACTATTATATTCTAAAAGATTTGATTTATATACTTGAAAAAGGCAGTACAAGGAAAATTCAACTTTAGCGTTTAATAGAAAGAATTTTAAAATGGTTGTTCTTTTAATTTAGGGGTATCTTTCTTCTCCTTTGATGATCTGAGATTATAAAGGGTTTTTCGGGCAGGTTGGCTCGTTTGTTTCTATTCTCTGCAAATGGTGAAGTGTTCGCTGCACCTGCTGTTGGTGGCGGCGCCTGAAGCGGTCGCCTTTCTCTTCAAGCCTGCCTTCTTCTCTCTGATTGAGCCATCAAACGATTCAAGCAGTCAGGAATTCCTGTGCAGCCATCGAGCGGAGCAAGCAAAGGCAATAACACGGCACAACAACAACAAGGCGCCGTGTGCCACCTCCACTCCGTTAAGATCCACTTCACGTGACAATAAAAAATGACACGCAAATTGACGTCAGAAATCGCATTTTGCATTCACCAGGTCACCAGCCTCTCATTCGCGCACTTCATAGACAATTCAATATGCTTCTTCAAATGTGAATATGAATTTGCAAATTTGCAATTGATGAGGACCTCTTCGAGGTTATCAAAGTTAAAAATGGAAATTTAAAAGAATTTACGTATTATACTTATATAATTACGAAAACAAAAAACGTGAAGAGATAAATCTACAAATTCTCTCTGACTATCGCCACATCGAATAATGAATAAATTTTTATTATGCATGAAAATGCAACCAGGGTGGTTTTCTTGGATCAACGGTTAAATAAATACTTTCTAAAAATTTAATTGAGTATTATCTTTATTATTAAAGAGATATGCGACCGAGAGGAGGAAGCTGTCCTGTCGCTCCCGCTATATTGGGAAAGGAAAGGCTGGCATAAAGGAAGAAGCCTTAGCTTGTTTGCCCTATTAAAAATACTAAAATTTATTAAAAAAATAAATATTAGGCCTGAAAATACGCAGCCAGCAACTTTTTCTTGCTTTCCGTAAAATTACAAGGACGGTTGTAAATCAATTAACTCACCAATACTTCACTCATGGGAAATTTTTCAATTCTCACCCATCTTAAAGGTAGAGGCGTTAGCACTCTTCACTCTCTTAGTGAAGGCAAATTTTATGACTTTTTATCTCTTCCACTTGTTAGGGTTAAAATCAAATTTATCATTTTCTTTTTTTTTATTTGTAAGTAAGGGCTTTATTAATTGTTAAAAAAAGTTTTAAAACAACTTTCTTTGGGTTTTTTCTATCTGTAATCAATATAAGGTAAGGCTAGGTAGCCAATCCTCAAAAAAAAACTTTCTTTGGGCGTTGACTTTGAAGGCAAATGCTTTAAATTCAGGGCATGTCAAATGATCCCAAAGAAGCAATTTGCAAGATAGACTGACTGACGGGCGTAGGTAAAAGAAAAGGTTAATCGAGAGAAATTAGATTTTAATTATAGTTATAACTTTGAGAAAACATTTCTCGCAAAGAATCCTAATAGCAAGAGATTTCAGAAAGTGAATGAATAATGATTTAAAAAAAATTTATTGGCTTGGGACAAACTGAAGGTTTTTTTTTTTTGGAATTAAGGCCGTTTAAAAATTGGTCACTCACATATCGTAAAGGTGGACGGTAACAGATGAGGCAGCTTGCAGCACCTGCAGGTGCGTCAGCAACCCTGATGGGTGAAGAAGGGAAGCGCCTGGATCTTTCGGAGTTTGGATCAGCAGCTGATGTGTCGTAGTATCCGCTTCACCCAAAGATGATTGTGTATATTGAAGTTCACGTTCCAGTCGACCTCCCTCTGAAATGTGGAACAAATAAAATTTCATTAGATCCCTTCCTCCTTTATTAAGCATTTAAAGGCGTCTTCCGGTTAATATTTGAAAAGACGGACAAAATTTTCAGAAAAGATATAAAGCATAATTAGATATCATTGTCCAATTGGTTATACCAAAGAATAATAATAAATTATGATTTGGAGAGGACAAAGGGAAGAGGGACTAAAATTCAAAATATTTTTTATCTAAAAATATCTCTTAAATATAATGATGAATATAATTTGTTCCCAGTCCCAAAATGTTATTTCGGCTCAGTTCTAATTTCTTTTGGTTTTTCTTTAAGTTTAGTTAATTTTAATAGAATAATATATAAATTTTAAACGGTTTGGTTGAAAACTGGACATTTGACTAAGGATTAAGAGAACATAGTGTAAACACTTAGTTTTTCATGTATTTTAAAAAATTAATTCCATTAAGCTTTAAAAATTCTAAAATATTGTTTATTAAAATAATAATTTTTCATAAATACGTAAAATTTTAATTATTTATAGCGAAGATTCTTAACTAAAACATTTTATGAAATAAAAACGTCAAAAATAGAAATAAAATATTGAAAAAATATTTTATTTTGAGAGACTCGGAAGGAATTTACTAATTTTAAGTAAAAAAAAATGCAAATAAAATTTTGCCAATTGTCTTATATCGTTCGTTACCTTTCCGTTCTGCTCCGAAATGATCAAGTTTACTCGGGAGGATATCATCCGAAAAATTAGCATGGACATCCTCGAAATGACCAAATATTAGATTAGGTTTCCTTAGAAAATATTTTTAGGGCTGTACCTGAATTTTAAATTATTCAGTCTTTTTTTTTTTTTGAGATGGAAGATTATTTTTTTGCCAACTCCAAGGAGGAAAAGGAAAAAGAAAATGTAATTTTGTACGACAAAATTGAATTCTGGATGAGAAAAATTATACCCCCCTCCAAAAATAATAAACCTCCTACTCATCTTAAGTATCTCTGAGAATTATAACCTCGTTAAAAAAAAGACTCTATTCTCTTCCTGCCTTTTCTCTAAATAAATTTACAGTTAATATTGCGAAATAATCAGTTGTAGGGGAAATATATTAATATATAAGATTTTGACGGTTTTGAAGGAAACCTTGGACGATAACATCTTTTACAAATAGAGTAAATAAATATTTAAGCACGTGGGTTTGCCGTATAGATATCTTTCATCTCTTTCACTCTCTCCCATTCTAATGTTCTTATTTCATTCTTTCATACTTTTCTTCCTTCATCTTCAGTTCTTTTAGGTTTGTGCACGCGACGTTGCCACACAAGGTCCTTCTCTCTCCTTCTCCTTCTTGCCGCCGTCTTTGAGTCATGAGGGCCTTCCTCCTGCCCCTCATCGACATACACAGGCACACACAGACACACACCACCCGAGGGACCACCGGGACGCTCCGCGGGTGGTCTTCCAAGTCACACACACAAAGACACAGATGGACATACACTGACGGACAGACGGACGCTTTCTCTGCGTCCGGTTGGCGTTCAAATCCTTCTCCAAGAAGCGCCACCCAGGACAACATCGGGATTCGAGGCCATGGAAAAAAACTTTGCATGAATATTTACTAATATTCTTGTTTATAAATTTTTAGAAAAATAAAAATTATCTGAGAAGAATTTCGGACTCTAGGTTGTCTAATAAGATATTGTGCGAGTCAAAGGATTGTCCAAATCCAGTTTCTAAATAATCTTGATCTTGTATGTCGATTTCTTAATAGGCTACATCAGGACCATTGGGGTCCAACCCTCCCTCCCGAAATCTCAAAAAAAAAAAAAAATTCATATATAAATAAAAATATAATAGAGGGAAATATAGTATTAAATAAAATTTTAAACGCCGTTTGTAATTATCTAAAAATATAATATACTACAAATGATTTATTAATAGGATGAACCTTTTCAAATAGTAATCATAATTTTTTATTATTATTCGATAATAACTTTATTTTAATATCAAATAAAACTTATTCAAAATTAATGATCTTTGTCAAATATTGATATAAATTTAATATTATTATCTATTAATTCTCAGCATGAGAATGTGTATGCTCACTAAGGACCTAAGGACCTCGCAAAATCTTTTTATTGACACCTGAGAGATCTGATGAAGTCAAAAATGTTTGTCAAAACGTAAGGTAAATTAAAAAAAATGTTATTTCTCAACCCAACTAAAGATAAAATTTCTACCCTATTCATTTTATTTCCATATAAATTTATTCTTTATAACCCTCTCCCCCCTCCTCCCGAAAAATATTCAGACTACGGCCCTGGTTTACAATTTATTTGTTATTCTTCTTTTTTTCCCCAGCTTCACTAATTAGGATTTGAATCTAATTAAGATTGTTCAAAACTTGTAGATAGCAATAGTAGTTCCTCCACCCCGTGGTCGAGAGGTTAGAGATATTGATAACCTTCAAAGCTAAGTTCGGATCCGAGGCAACCCAATGAAAATTTATAAATAAATATACCTGGATAATGATATTGTAAATTAAAATATATATGTGTATCGTTTAGTCTATATGGTTTCAGATGTCTAAGGAAAAAAAAGTGATAGTAGTTAAAATCTCAAAAATTTGAAAAGACAATTTCTTGGTATCTTATTTTTGTGTTATTCAGAAATCATTTTGTTAAATTATCTTCTTGTTGGAATTTTCATTTGACTTTTTTTTCTAAATTCTTTTCACAAAATTCTTGGCTGAGTGATTAAAAATTACTTTTTTCAAATAAAATATTTTAACTAGACCTTTAAATCAGCACGAAAAATCAGATGATGAGCCGAAATTAATAAATATTTAATATAATAGGTTTGAAATCGTCTTTAACATCAGTTAGCATGATAATCCTTATCTCAAATCGATTAAAAACTTTTAATATTATTAACTTTTACCAATAGCTACTAAAATTTATTTCAAAACTCTTAAATTTTTTATTACTATGAATACTATTTTAAATGTTTATGCATTTGTTTAGAATATATCTAAATAAATAAGTAATAATAGTTATTCCTCAGTATCAGCAGAGCCTTAGAGCGTGTAGTGCCCTCGCACCAGGCGGCGACCTTCGAAGGGCGTCTATGATTTTTAAGTGCCAATGAAATTCTATATTATTTATTTTTACCTTCTGTAATTTCCCGAACTAAAGTGATAAATTTTATATAATATACACATTATCCTAATCTCAGGAGATAAACAAACTTGACAAAAATTATCTCTATTTTGATTCCTCGATTAAATGAATTAATGATAATTTTCATACACCGCTTGTTAATTTATTCAATATTATGACTTTAATATGATTTAAATACATTTCTACTTGGTGTTTAAATTTATTTAACCTTAAAAAAAATTCCATCATTCAATTAAAGGATGTTTATTTCGCGAGTAAAAGCGGTAGCTGAAAGTAGGAAAGAGAAAGATAAGGAGTGAGTGAGAGAGCAGTCCTCTAATTAAAGCAACTTGTAGCATTTTATTGCATTTTAAATATTAAATTTTTTGTTAAATTAAAATAAATTGGTAAAAATTGGTTTATAAATTTAAAATTAAACATTGCTATGATTTATATTTGTTACTTAATATTTATTTATTATCTAGACATTTAAAATGCTTTTTAATTAAGTTTTAAAATATTATGCTAATCCAATATTTTTTTAAATAAACATTAATACCAGAGTTATTAAAAAAAAAAAAAATTTAACAAGCTGCCAACTTTCTTTTGTGTAAATAAAAATATAAAACACAAATGGAAATTGAAAAATAAATTTAATTGCAAGTTGATTCTGTCTTGGATATAATATATCCAAAAAGAATGTTTAAAGTGAAAGTGGTTAGCCAAGTTAGTAGCAAATGCCATCGACATTAAAATGTCCATCGATCAATTGTCATGTCGCCGAGTTCAAGTGAACCTCCTTAGCAAGCAAATGAAGACAAATTGTACGCGACTATGGAGACTTTAACGGCCGAATAGGGAAGGAACAAAAAGCAACCAGAGATAATTTTAAATATTCCAAAATTAATGAGTTATAAATGAACTTTTAATTAATTCATTAATTCGATGGTAAAAAAATTATCAGATTTAATATGATTTTAGAAATTTCATCCACCTGAACTAGTTTATTTTCCTTAAAGGTTTGGGCCATTTATTATTTAAATGATTCTGAATCCTGCCATTCAAGATAATAATTTTAGCATAAAAAAAAAATCACATTATTAAGAGAATACAATGTAAAAAATGTAAATTAATTTTTAATATAAGATATTTTAAATTAATATGATAGTTGATTTATTTTAATAATAAAAAAAGATTTAAAAAAAAGAACCAGTAAATAGATTTATAACGTTATTAAATGTTAATCGAGACAAGCTCTAAAAATGAATGAACAGAGAGAATTGCTTTCACTTCATTCATCACGTCTTTTAAACAAAGATTTAATGAATGGAAATTTATAAATAAAGAAAAAAAAAAAAAATGGAATAAATTACAAATTAATAGATATAAAAAATTATAAAATTTTCTGTAGGAAGTTTAATTAATAGTTAGACAAAAATCCTAAAACATATTTTTTAATTTGAAATAAAAAGAAATTAATATAATCTTAAGTGGCGACTTCCGAGAAAATGAGAATCGTTGAACAAAAGGGCCGTCGTTTTGAAGGGCTCAGGCGCCACAAGACAGATGTTTTTCTCATTAAGGGCAAAGTTAAGAGGGTGAAAAACAAGCCACCTCACAGTTGGACTTTCTTTTTGATTTATTTTGATTTCAATTTTAACACGAGATAGCAATTTCGCGCAAAAAAAAAAATTGATGGGCTCATTTTTGGCCAGAATTTTTATTTCTTTATGGGAATATATATATAAAAAGAAATCTTTTTTTTTCTTGTCCAAATCTGAATGGAGAGTTCAAACTTAACGTCTGGATTGAGTTATTAGCTAACCGCCTGGATGGTTCCATGGAACCAGGGTGGGGCTAATGGCCCTATTGTGAGTGGTCCAGACCCTTACCTGCTGGTCTCCCCACTTCACCACCTGCCCTCACAAATATATACTCCATCACATCATATTTGAAAATTGTAACCTGCTTACTAAATAAATTTGAAAATTTACAAATCATAAGATTTTAGAAAACCTAAAAAAATACACTATCTCTAATAAGTGGTGTCATCAGGAAGGTTCATATGGTCAAACCTAAAACCTAAGAAAATGACAAAAATCAAATTAAATAGAAATTAAATATTTTTTTTTAAGTCTTCGGAATCTGAGGCCATATATAATTTGAACTTTGAATACAATATATATTAATTACAATGCATATAATCTAGGCATATTTATTTATATCAATTGGATACCAATCATCGGACTGACTGGGACCCGAACCTACTCCTCATGGCTTTTAAGATTATCAATATCTTTAACGAGGTGGGTGGGGGGAAGGAAATTTAATTATTAATAAAAGAATAAAATCAAAATTCCAAAAATGAATTAATAATTTTAGGCGCCCTATTGGCAACTGACTTCATTATTGGGTGACTTCATCAAAACCACAAAAAATAAAAATTTTTAAGATTTAAATAAAAATCTCTAATCAAATCGTTTATAAAAAGTGTCAGTCATTTTATAATATTCGTGGCCAAAGGAAATTGTATAGTATTCAGTAGAGTATTTCAATTATTTTCTGTAAACGGAGCAAAACTCAAATTTAAATATTTCTGAAACTTAAATGTGAGATTTAATAAAAAATAATTATATTTTAATTAATATAACTTCAATAGAGAGCTCTCGATGGAGGAGCAACTGCAAACAATACTGAAGTTATATTATATAGAGTAGAGTCTATAGACTGACAGACAGACAATACTAAAACTTTTGATCAAAAATCTCGAAAATTAAAAATTTATTTGATTACATCCTTTTGAAAATGTATTTATAATTCTGTGTTTATTTTATAAATTCAAATTTTTTTTTTATTTTAAATTAAATCTTAATCGGTAAAAAGAGACTCCGGTAGATAAACCCTAAGGATATTTTAAAATCCAGAGATGTCTCTTTTTGACCGCCCTGTAGGTTTTCCTACCTGCAGTCAAAGCAACAACTCAATTAGCCCCACACACGCACACAGATCTATGCATACCTCACACATCTCTCTCGCTCTCCCTTTCTCCAGTATGTTATTTCGAATTGAATGCAGATCAGTCTGTGTGGCCTAAAGGGGGACCTAATCAATTGTCCCTGAATAACTAAGAAAAAACGATAAGCGTATGTCATTCAAGAAAAAAGTGTCACCTCAAATGAAAAATTTCGACACGCAGATAAAGACATAAAGAGTCTGTCCTAGAGCTGTAAAGGAGAACTTTTACATTTTAATATTGCGTTAATAAAAATGTAATGGCTGCCATTGGACATTGGAAGAGAGAGAGAAAAAGAAAAAGAAGAGAAAACCTGCATGCTTTTGGTGTCTTATAATTTACGATAGTGGAAGCCTCCATGTTAGTCACTGTTATGTTCAATCTATTCAGCTAGTTATTGATTCAATTGAATTGCTGTGATTTTTTATCCAATAATAATACTAATAATATTAATACTTAAATATTCAAAGAATCGATTAAATGAATTGAATTAATTTGTTTTACGATATGTAGGCGGACAGATCAAGTGCCCCCGAATTTAAAAACATTTAAAAACTATGTTATAAAAATTTATTTCGATATCAGATAACATTTCCAGTTTTTTCTTTTTTAATTAAACTTCTATAAAATATAGAATTTTTCTATATAGATGTATTTCAGTGCTACGCCTTCAAAATCCGTTCGGTGCATTTTTTACGATTATTTTATTTTTCATGATTTGTCAACAAATTGAAGTATTAAGAAATCGGGATATCAAGACAACCTTAAATATTCACTGTTTGGGACATGTGTTAAATAATTAACATGTTCAAATGCTTGAAATAGAAGCTCTATTTTCATACCCTTATTGTCAACAGTTTCTGTTGAGTCTTCAAGCCCTTGAGAATAATTCTTTAGTTATTTCTTTCAATATAAGGTATTATATTAATTTTATTTAAAAGAAGAAAATTGTTGGTGGTGCTTAAATTTTAATAGATGAGAAGAGGTTCAGCAATAATCCCGCCTTTGGAAGTTCAATAAAAATTCAAAATTGAGACGTTTCGAACCAGGTTTAGTTTATCAACACTACAATTTGATCATTTTATTTATGCCCAAAGATAGTCAACTTGTATTATGGATTGAAATACAAATATTTCAATGTATACATATAAGAGCGACAGATACAATCTCCTAAGTGTGTGAGTGTTGAATTTTGTTTTTTATTGAGCATCCAAAGGCTGCCTTATTGTTGAACCTGCTTTCTCATCTATTAATTTTAATTATAATAAATTAATAAATGGATAAATGGAATTATTCAGATGTTTTTAATCTCACTTTTTATGTTATGACAAGGTCCAAGGCTTTTTTTAAATACAGTGACATTCCAATACCGGACACTTCGAGATAACGGATAATTTCTTTGAGCCTTTCTTTGTCTTTAACTTCTAAATACTGAACATCCCTATATAACGGACACATTTTTGAATATACGATTATAGAGGTTTCCCTTAATATTGCAATCACCCCGGGATCTCAGCCTGAGTTTGAATATTAACAAAATAATTTTTATCAATAAAAATATATTATAATAATTAAAGAATAAACTTGAGAAGAAATTAGCTAGCTCAAAAAATTATTATAATTAAAAAGACGCTCTGATATTTCTGCATTTTATTATATAATTAGATTAAACATTCATTCGTTATTAAATATTCATGAGAAAGAAAGAACGGTTTTATTAATAAAGAACTTAATGAAATAATACTTTTTTGAATTTTACTTGGACGAATCTGTCTTATCAAGTGTATGTTCCCCGATTGAGCGAAAAGAATGACAAGCCAGTAGACTGGAAAGGAACGTAGTAAATAGTAGCTAGAAGCTTCGGTAGCAGCTGTTAGAGCCAGAGGACCACCTCTTGGAAAGTTTTTAGGGGGGCCTCCACATCTCGACCCTTAGGAAAAGGCGGCATCTTTGTTCTAGAGGCATCGGCACGCTACACACACGCGCGCATATATATTGAGAATCCTTAGCTTACAAATCAATTTCATAATTGTCCTTTGATAATGTTGAAAAATAATAATTAACGAAAAAAGTTTAAACGAACTAGTAGTAGCTTCCGTGTTTAAAAAACTCTCACATCGTAAATTTCAACTGATTGCAGATCTTAAGATTTTTTTTTTTCTCGATCATAAATTTTTTTCTTCTCTCATCAGTAAGCTTCGAATTGCATGTTTGAAAGATAATGACATCATCGGGTTTGATGTTTTCAATAATTACATTGAATCCCACTTTCTAAAGCAGATATTAAGTTGAGTATTGTAAATAACGTAAGGTAGAAAATGGTCGTGTGTTAGTGAGGTATGGCGGCGCCCAAGAGGCCAGGCCTTGTAATAAAGTCATTATCTCGGTCGGTCTTAAGGCGGGTTGCTTGGCTAGCAGCTCTAGCATCCGCAGCAGCCTTCTAAAGCAGTTTCCGTAACACACAATAAAGCATTCTCGGTCAACAAACTGACTGACGTTCATCTGGCCAATCACAGTCATCTTCAGATGGCCTGGTCTATTATGAAAGTTTTTTGTTCGGAGATTCCTTATCGAAAATGAAATATAATCAACTTTTTAAGTGATCTTAATGAGCTTGCTTAGAAAAAAAGAGATGTTATTGAATTTCTTGAATTTTTCTTTCGAAGAATTTTGGCAACCTCGAGAATGAAAAAATCTCTAAGCGTGGGCTCGAATCTCATCAAACATCTTTATGATATCAAGATAGCTGTTTTGAATTAGTAAATATTTAACAACAAACGAGTATTTTTCCTGGCTGGACCAAGGCAATCAGCAGTCATGATCTCTCTGTTACAGACACGAATATCTATTTATATGAAAGTAAAAGTGGCAAGAAATGCGAAATGTCGATTTTTGCTCGTGATAAGACGATTTTATTTAGCGCCCTTCGTCTTCGGGCAACGAGATACCTTCGGTTGTGGACGCCCATTGGATTCGTGGAAGGCCACCCGGATTCTTTTAGGACCACCATTGGCGCCTCCTCAAGAGAAAGAACCAACGATAGGCCATCAACAAGCCGACCACACCACATTGGCCTACATTTATTTGCTCAACCATTCAATCAACAGGAAAGGGTTGTGATTTGTGGTCGGTTAAAAAAAAAGTTTAACTAATTGGCATCAACATAAATATTTTATCTATTAAAAAAAAGAGGAGAAAACAATGACACGAGACTTTCCTATAACATCAGAGGTAGTACTTCGAAATTCAAATAAAAAAAAAAATCAAAATACTTTAGCGGAATAATATCCGTACACAAAATTGTTCTAATCATTTTGAATAATTTTGTTATAAAAAAATTTCTTTTATTGTTAAGAGTCTTCAAATTAGAATGAAAATTAAAAATGTTTAAAATTGTGTAT
>JAAAKE020093978.1:0-20011 GCA_010014785.2 Anisolabis maritima | reverse complement strand
TTGGACGACCTTCACGAAATTCGTCCTTAACCGAACTACGGCCACGATTGAAGTCGGCAAACCATCGATAAACAGTAATCCTTGATGGTGCTTAAGTTCATCGATGCACTATTGTTGGGTCCATCCACTTCTAAAATTGTAAAAAATAATCGCTCGAAAATGTTAACGATTTAATTCCATTTTTAGCCGAGATTATTTCAAGTTATTGTAAACACAAATAGCGGTCGAATGTCAATACGTTCTGAGTACGTATACCATCAAAAATGTCAAACTTTACGATAGAAGCACTAGTTTAGCGCAATCTCAAAATATAAAAGGCAACCCTCGTATATATAAAATAAATAAATAGTTATATTAAAATTTTTTAATAATAATAATACAGGAATTTTGTCGATTATTATTATAAAATTATTTATTATATTCTTTGAACGTATATTAGCTTATTAATAATTAATTAATTTAAATATGGCTTTTATTTCTCCATTTTAATTTTAGATAATTCATCTCCAGTTCCTCCCCTTCACCAAATTTTCCCTTAATATAATACAAATTACACCATTAACCTTTGTACAAATACATTTAAAAGCATTAGCTTTGATCTTCAATTTATTTATAAAATAGTGAGCCCCGTATTTCACCCGAGGGCTGTCCCCCTCTCTTTTTGTAATAGGGACTTTATCCTAAATGACAACCAACTGTATATCCTGCAAAAGATTGCTATAAAAAATTTATATTATAAAAATAATCTAATAAGTTTCTTAATAATTTTTAATTAAATATTCTGATGATCTATCTCTTTTATCAGCGATGTTTTTTTTAATCATGTCGTTCGAGATTAAAAATTATAATCAAATCAAAACAAGTTATATTTTGTTTTTTTTTTTTTTTTTTTTTTTATTTATATAAAAATCAATTTTGGATTTGTTTACCCAAGGTGCTTTCGAACTCAGCGACACACAATAATGTAATCAATGAAATAATATAGAATAGCGAACATAACCTTTAATTTATTATTTTACAAAAATTTATCTTTCCCGCACTTTTTTCAAGCATTATTATTGGAGAATCGTTTAATGAAGAAGGACATGTCGAGGTAGAACAGCCTTCCATTTGGCTCTTCAAAAATTTGGTGTGTAATAAAGGTACTCAGCTCCCTATGCTATAAAGTCTCTTAAGAATAGAGTTAAAGGAAGGTCGATTATAAAAATGGAAAAAGGTTATTTATTCCTGGACAGCATACAAAGTCGAAGGAAGCCAGTAAGAAGATGATCTGATCGTCGTTTCTTGTACATCAAAGAGAGGTCCTTCATTCTATCCTATTAATAATATAATAAAAAAATGTTTTGAATGACTTGAAAAAATTAATAGAAAAAGGTGAATTCATCGAAAAAAAAGGTAAATTTTTTTAATATGATTTTTTTCTTATAAAAATGACGTAATTATCTGAAATTATTTCAATATGAATAAATGCAATGTGAGATGGCACTGCATGCGCGCATTTCCCGAGAACCTGTGACGTCACCAGGCCCCCTCTCTCCAAGTGTAATTTGTAATCGGTTTATTATGCATAGTGCACGTCCGTGATCTTTGGTCGCGTGTCTCTGCGTCTTTTTAATATTGAATCCGAGTTGTCAAGTTTCAACTCTCTCCCAATTCTCAACTAGTATCTAATCTAACATTCAAGCACACGTCTAGTCGTTTATTTTATTACAAGAATCTTTTAAGAAAAGAATAGGGATTTTTTTTTTTAGTAATTATTATATTAATAATTATAAAGTCTTATTTTAAAAGTTAATGAATGATGAATATGCGCGTTCCCAGCACAGCTAGCCACCAAAAGGAAATAAATAAAGACAACGAATTTCAACAAATCCGTCATAACAAAAAAATGCATTCTTCTATTTTTCCGAAATTCATATAATATGTTGTTTTGATCACAAGTGTTTCGTTTGACTAATACAGAGTAAGCAGTTGTCTCTTTGGAATTATAGAAATTAATTTGGAATTTGGAAGAAAAGTGACATATTTTCATTTGTTGTTTGAATGGATTTTAATTCAAAAATGTCATATTTAAAAAAATGTTCATTATTTAAATTTCTTGAAAGATAAATGACATATATTTATTTATTTATTTATTTTTAAATTTATTTTGAGATGTTTCATTTATGAATAACATTTTTTAAAAGTATATAATTAATGAAATTAATAAAAAGAATATTATAAAGAAAAATTTTAAGATTTCTGATAATATGATAAACCAAACGAGTTGAGATATAAGAATTCTTATTTTGAAGAGTGCATCTCACACGGTGTGACGGTACCTGGCGCAAAAATTCCTGTGCTCCTTATCGATAATACTTACATATTTACATAACATAGCTAAATATAAATAAATCTGAAATTAAAATTTTTTTTAATTTTTTTTTTTTTAATTAGCAAACAATAATATTTTTGCAAAAAAATGCAGTTTCATCCGATCGATAAGGGCTCGATTATTGACGTTTAAGGCTCTCGCCTAGGGTCGCTAATTGTAGAACTGGCTTTAGTGTATCAGTATCTAGTCTTTTCAAATTAACACGAAAAAAACTTTTCTGAGAATCAACATCTAAAAAAAAGGCCTATCTACTTTTATTAACTTTATAATTTTTATCATATATTTTTATATTATGTTGTGTCAATAAATAAAAGTTTGTTTCTAATAATTTCAATTAATTTCCATTTAGGTACAAAAATTAAAACATTTATGCCAAATAATACAAAATTGGGCTAGTAAGAAAAATGAAAAAATAAAAAAAAAAAATCTATACAAAAATTATATTTAGGTACTTTAAAAATAGAATATTTTTTTTTTATTGTCAGGCAAGATTTGATAGATACAAATCACTTTTTCTATAAATAAACACTTTTTAAGGTGGGCCGGTTTTCTATCAAGCCAGATATATTTATTAAATAAACATAAATAGAGTTTTGACCATTATGGGAAATGAACCCTTGATTAGGTCTACCAAATATTTAAGTTGATTAATATTATAAAATATAAAAATAAATTTTAAATGCCATTAGCTTTGAATAAAAGAAAGTGATAGCGAATTATGATAAAGGCAATTTTTTCCTTTTAAATTTAATCATTTTATGATTTAAGCTGGTTGCTAATTTAAATAAAATATTATGCTCCTTTTCCATCCAACCAATTTATATAATTAAGTTATTATCCTGGTTATATAGAATTAGAATTATGATTTTTTTTTTTAAAGGATTTTTAGGATGAAAAGAAGTAAGTAGTTTGTTCTTCATTTTGTTTCAATTAAAATAATTAAACGAGTTGAGTTGTCTAGAGAGTGAAGATGTGTCAAGCGAAAACGAAAATGGGCGGTCTGATCGTATTATCAATTTGCCTCGAATTATCTTGCTCCGATGTCTCTTGTGTGTTAGACTAGCTAGAAAACGACCTTAATATATGCAAAATAAAAATGATTGGTTGTCAACATGCCCAAAGGAGGGCTTGCGACAATTAAGAACATCCCAAATTCATTGAAAAATTGGATGACGAAGACAACGAGGACGTCAACGAGGAAGAAGAAGACATCTGAAGGGGCAATCCGATTAACGGGCTCCTCAAAAACTTAAGACGAACATTGTGATAAATATTCAGTTAATCGTCGACGACATGTCGGGGGCTTTTATAGTCTAATTAAGGGACAAAATCGAATCACGACAAGAAAAATAACATTTACCCTTGGGTTAAAGAGAATGAGAGGTGGGAAAAACGCAAGAATACGGAATCAGGGCGAATATTTAATTCAAAAGCCACAAAATTTGACTACCAACTGCAATCAAGCAATCACGGGCATTTACCATGCAGCAGCAGCCTCTAAAATGGATTATCCTAAAGACATTCCAAAAACCAACAAGGAAAAAAAAATATGATTAATATATGGTGCGCGATTTTTTTTCTGTTAAAGATGTTTTCTTCCCCCTAAACAAGCAACTCATTAAACTTTAAAATGTTCTAGGGTGTAATTATTATAGGGTTGAAATAGTAGGGTCATGGAAAAAAATTAATTTACATTTTTCTAAATTATTTATTAAAATGAGATTTCAAATTTAAGTGGAAAGGAAGGGATATATTATTGTAATGATTTTTTAAATTTTAAAAATTTATGATTTTTTTTTTTTTAAAGAATTAGAAAAAAGAAATATTCGTATTATTGTTCAGAGTTTCTTAATCTTTTTTTTTTTTTGTTTTTCCTTAAAAATGTATTAATTGGCACCCCCTCTCTTAATTTAAAAGAGAAATGTATTCATCAGTCGAATCCGTTAGTGTAGTGAAGGCACTATAATACATACACATTAAAAACAATAAATTTTTCATAGTTTTTACGGATTCCTTTAAGAATTATCCAAGAAATCAAACAAACTCTTATTTCATTCATATCAATTAATTCATCAAATAATAGATTTAAATAATCAGGGCAAATATTTTTTGGATCTCTGGCCATACGGGCATTAAGTTGTCGATCGCATTGTAGAGTTATAGATAAGGGTTGGATTTACTTTTAAACATTCATGCATTGATCAAAAGCAAAAGCAAGCAAGCCAAAGGGCCAATTTTTAGTAAGAAACCTGAGGGTGTCTTCTATCTAATAATCCCTGAGATAATTACTTAAGCTTGGAATAAAATTATTAAAATGAACAAAAAATTAATAAGGGTCATGCCCTTTCGCCTGCGTATCTATTCAAAAGTGGTATTCGTGAAACGCCTTATTGCAACTGCACCAATGCATCATTGGTAGGCCTCGATCATATATAAATCTCGCCTTCACAAAGAATAACGGAAAAATTGTCAGATTTTATAAAGACATTGGGGATGATATCTATTTCCCCATAACATCTGTCAACTCCTACGACTTCTCACCGATTTTCTAGGAAATTACGAGACATATGGTCTCGATAGGTTTTAATTTAGTTTAAGAACATTTTATATAATATTTATAGATTGTAATTGTTTTTTTTTTTTTATTTTCTACTTTACTTATATACCACGTATTTGTTATATAACATATACCAGCTATAATTCTAAAGAAGTATAAAGAATACTAAATTTTTTATCGGATTTCTAGAATACACAATGAATTTTAAATTAAAAAGATTGTTTAATATTAGAATCTATCTTTAGTAGGTCCGAAATAATAAAACTAATGATGTAATTGAAGCCGGTCAAAAAAAGGTTATAGAAATTGGAATTGATTAATACAAATTTTTAAATTAATAATTATTTTATACGAATCCAAATTTAATTTTGTTTAATTTTTCTCCAATCAAAATCCACCTCCCCTCCTCCCTTCTAAATTGTATCCTAAGAAAAGAGATTATAATTTATTCCCTGCAAGATCTTTTATTAATACATTATATAATTTTTATTAATAGAAAATAATTAAATGGGGGTCGTTAATTTTTGGTTGCTGAAAGATAGACAACACGTATGACTCTTAATCGAAAAATTGTGAGTTGGTCATTTGGATTGACTACCTTTGAGCAAACAAAACAAAACTATTTACTCACCCCATGTTCTCATAAAATATCTAAAGTCCAGAGGTAAAATTAAATTCTGCTTTATGAAGGTTAATAAATCAGAAAATAACCTTTTTAATTTCTTATGACGACAGCTACGATAATACTAGTTAAATGTTAATTTATATTATAAAGGTAAAAAGAATGATGATCAAATTAAGTTTTTTTTTTTTTATAATACCATTAAAAATAATATTTCTCTTAGTAGACTGCGGAAATGCTTAAACTTTTTTTTTTTTTTTGTAGGTCCCTTAGGGATCTTTTTGTCAACGTTGAAGATCTTTCTTGACACTCCTTCCCCCAATTTCTTTATTCAATCTTATTAATTCTCGTACCGAACAAGTTGCCGAATAAATTAGGGACTCGTCAGTCAGTCAGTCACGTGATTGTTCTTGTTAATTGATTTCTAACGAAGCGAAATTACATTTTCAACAAGCTTCAAAATGGCGTCCGAAGAAGTCTTGAGCCCTCCTCAAGAAGTGAATCGCGCATTTTAATTACCACCGGCAAATAGACACCCAGGCTTGAAGGGCTTGAAGGGCACACCCCCACACCATTACAACGGCTTTTTGTTCAATTTTCCACCACCCCCTGTTTAAGTTGATCTGGAGCTTAACTTCCTTCTGATTGCATTATTAAACAATTTAAGTTGGAGCATGTTGCGGAATATTCTTGTTTCGTTTATATTTTTTTAAAGTATAAAAAAAAAATTAAAATCTCAGATAAGAGATGAATTATTTTTAAAAAAGAAAAAGAATATTTAATTTAATTTTTCTCCCTGTAATTTTCTTTTTGTTTTTTTTCTTTCTCTAGCGAGAGAGTGGTGGGTCTTCGAAGGCGTTGTCTTGAGCTCTCAAGTTCAAATTATTTATTTTATTTTTTATTTAATATAACTTCAGAATTGAGTATGTGAAGGAGAGGAGGGTAGACGCCCTCAGAGTGCCCCATTGGCATTAGGGCAGACAGTAGGGCTGATCCCATTGCTTGTAATGTCCGTTAGTGAAGCACAATACTAGCAACGTGAAGTTTTATTAAATAGCGCAATGCGCGCTTATTTTTGTAAATATGTACAAAATTATTTTATAAAAATTAGAGAATTAAATTGAATTATATTCTTATTAAATAATAAAATACAAAAATAATTATATTAGATTTTATTTAAAAAAATATATTACATTTTATTAAAAAAAAAAAATGAAAACTTAAATTTCTAAAATTTTATTATATAATAAACATGTTAGAATTTTTTTTAAAAATAATTTGAATTATTTATTCACTTAAAAATTCATTAGACAGGCGCTGCCTCGCTCCAGCCCTCCACATAAGTTTCGTGTAAATAAAAGAAAAATTGTATTTGAAAATATAATAATAAGCGTTTAAAAACAATAAGCTCTACTAACTCCATTGTTCCACAGGGGATTGGATAAGGCAGCAGGTAGCTTTGTAGATATTAATTGAAAATCAAAGATCGAAGAGATGATGATAAATGTTCAATTCACACTTCATAAATTTAAAGAATTTTACATTAAGAGGAAAGAATTTAAATATATGTAAAACCCATGATTAGTGTTTGATAATAAACTAACTCGCTAAAAATAAATTTTATATTTGATTTTTTTTTTACAATCTTTGCAATTTTTCATTAAAATAGTTGAAAAAAAAAATTTAAGTTAAAAATATATTTTAAAATGTGTTGAAAAGATTTTCTTTAAAATAAATAAATGAATCAGATATAAATTAAAAACCGTCTACTGGTTGAAAATAAATTCCCGAACAACATGTTGTTTAGGCGTTTTATATTTTGGTTTATATATAATTATATATGATAGACACATCACCTCTTCAGTTTTTTTTTTTTTGTTGTTTTGAACCAAAATTAGAAACGTTGGGATTTATTTAATTATATTAATTTTCCGGTATTTTATGATTATCCACTGAAAGTGTATCTTGGCCCATTTAAAAAATTTTTTTTTTAATGTTGAAAAAAATTCCACCAGAGAGAGTTCTATCTTTATAAATATATTATTAAATTCTAATTTTAAATTTAATAATAAAAAAAAAAAAGTTATAAACAGATTGAATTTAGTATACGTATTTCCGTAATTTTAATTTCTCGTTCGTTCATTTAAAGAAATTTCGATGTCAAAAAGAAGGAGAATAGATTTCCAAAGAAGTCATGAATAATTGATTAAATCAGGACAGGATAAATGATGATCGAATATCATGAAATCAAGGAACTATCATTCTGGAAATAATAAATAAATAATTAATTTTTGATTAAGTAATGATGTTTGTTTTCAGTTTTGTTGAGCCCCCTTCCACTTAATATTATTAATAAATAATGAGATGATGTTTTATTAAATAAAATTAAAGTAAATAAATAATATTTTTGCCTTTGAATTTTTTCATAAATTATAATAATCAAATCCTTTTGAAGCAGTTTTTAACGAGTGTGAAAAAAAAATTTAAGAGAAAACGGAGTAGTAATTTAATTTCAATAAAAAGAAGATTATATTAATTTTTTTCTTTTTGAAAAGATTATTTATGGATTAATAATATTAATATTTAGACAAATCGGGTTTTTTCTCGATAGATAGGCCGAGTTTTCTTTGTGGCTGCTGGCCCAAATGGTCCAGCAGCCACCTGTTGGCTCGAAACTCCCCATTCAGGGCAAAGGGCAGAGCAAGAGGGCCAACGAGGGCTCCATCTCTGACACTCGTTATTCGACAAAATACAATAAATTCTCGAAGAAACAATTTATGACATCTTCAGTGGTTTAAAACCCAAGAGGTTGAAATATCTAAAAAACGTGATTTTTATTCTATTTTATTTTTATTATTTATTATTTTTATCGCCCTTCTATGCTTGGCGCCCCTCTCCGGCACAGTGACTCACTTTTTTGATCCCTGATTGTAAACCAGACTTATTTTTCTTTTCATAATCGTCAGGCCAAGCTTCTTTCTTTTTTATTCAATAAAAAGGCGAGAAAAGAAATTAAAATTTTTCTGAACCTTTATTTAAAATTTCTCTAATAACATAATATACTATATACTATAATAAACGGCTATGTCCATGTAAGTCCTAAACAGCAGCGATGAGTGGGGAGGGGGGACTCAAAAATGCCAAAAAAAAGCCTAATTTGGTCAAATTGGGAAAATTCAGGCTTTTTTTTATAATTATGTCAACTCATTCAAGTTATGTCTCTTCCCTGACGATTTTATAAATATAAAAGTTATCTAAAATTATATTTTTTATTAAATAAAACAATATATTACTTTATCCTACGTCGTTTAATTTATAAGATTATGTGAATGATTAATTTAATTATATAACGCTCTCATAAAAAGGTATTTGGACTTCTTTATAATTACTACGCCATTGGTTGAAGGAAAACTAATTATTAAAATCTTTTATTATCTTATAATAATCTAACTGATAAAAAAATATGCAAATGAATCTTTATTTATATTGTATTATAATATTATTACCACACATATAACCATACCTAAGGCATTTAAATGACATTTTTTTAAAATAAATATACCTTATTTGGTCTTTTTTAAGGTCGGATTTAATTTAATGTCTGAAGCAGAGGTCTCGCTTCACGTTATAAAGGTCAGTGGTTCAGTTTCCGTTCAAATTTAAATTATTTGGAATACAAATTAATTTAAATGACTTCAGATGAGAAAAAAAAATTCCCCTTTATTTTAAGTTAAGAATGATCTGAATCTGCCTAAGTCCGCCTTAAAGAGGATCTCCCTTTGGCTACTAGGCCCCTGAAAGTGTCTGTATACAATAGAAAGATTATATAAAAGAAATAAATTATTGATTCTCTTTGGATGAGCAGAAAAAAATGTAAATGTTCCGCTTTAGAATATAAACGGTTGCCTATCTTCAGGCGTATTTGAAATTTTTTATTTATTAATAAAGTTGGGTAATTTCTTTTTTTTTTTTAATTATTATTTTAAGACGTTCTAAAAATTCAAACATCAAAACATGTACCTTTATTTTTTCGATTCCCATTTATTTAAAGTAAACAAAAAAAAAAAAAAAATAAAAAAATGGGATGTCCAAAATTGTTTTAAACAATAATATATTTTTTATATATTATTAAATAATAGAACTACTTATGTTTGTATCTCACTGACATAAGATCATCTGCTGACGCAGTTGTTCTCATTATCTACGCATCAGTGGCACGTGTCTTAGGGAATTAAGTCAGTGTCAAAAGCTTGGTCAATAAAAAGGTTGAATACTCTTTTTAGTCAAACCTCAAATGAATTAATAAATAAACAAACGAGTTCACAAATAGAAGATAAAAGAAACAATTATAATTAGCATTTCAAAAAAAAAAAAAAAAAAATTTTTGTAAAATTAAATGACTTTTTGAGCTGATCGTTAAGTTGTTTGTTTTCAATTAAGAAATGACTATTCATTTAAAAATTATCTTATAATTTGTTCTTACGTCCAATTTCAACGAGATGAACGGCGACGGGCTGTCTAAGCAAGGTGAGTCTCGTAATTTATAAGCATATAATTAACTACCATACAACTGCAATGGATTTATACTTATAGATATATAATTCATCGTTAAGCAATGATAAATACTTATTAAATAGCTTACTCTCTTGTAATATAAGAGTTTGCCATTTATAAGAAGACAGAATAATTTTACATGATTAATAATTAAAATTTTTTTTCTTCTTTTTTGATATCAAATAAATTTTTATTAACCAATTATTTTTTTTTTTTGTATAATTTATACTAATTTGTTTAAATAAAATTTTTCTGGACTTAGTAGGAACCGAATAAAGTAAGAGTCCGGAGACGCATTGGACTAAAAAAAATTACTAATGCTTTTGCCCCTCCGAATCGGGAAGATGAATAAAAAAAAAAAAAAACAGAGACGTTTTTGCAAATTTGATCAAGGTAGTGAATGTCTCAAATGTTTAAAGATTTAAATATATATATTGTAATAGGTTTAAATAAAGCCTCAGATATCGAAGAGCCTTAAATAAAAAAAATTATTGAAATGAGACATCTTAGTTGCCTAAATACTGGAGGTTGATTCTTAAATATTTTAATTCAAAGTGATGAATCTCCATCCCTTGGCAAGACTGCCATAATAATAATTTAAGGTTAGATTCCTAATATCGATGAATTTACATAAATGTGAACGGATAACTGTTTTCTTCAAAATTATATACATAAACTCAAAATGATACAAAGGTCAAAGATTAAAAAAATTATTCAAACCTCAATTGTATTAAAAAAAAAAGTTTAGGGTATTACATATTTAAAATTAACTAATATAAGAAAAAAAAAAAAAAATTATGTTTATCTTGTGTAATTTTCCAATGTATTTCATCAAGTGGTTCCCAACCTGTGGAATGCGAACTGGTACCTGTACGTGGCAAATAAATAAAATAATAAGATAAAATATATTATATCTTCGATCTTTTTTTACAAAAATTTACCTACCGGTACTCAATTCTTATGAATGAAATTTACCGGTGTTAAAAAGGTTGGGAAACACTGGCCTTTTCCGTGTGTCCGGTTATGTGATACATACTAATATAATTTCGAACTTATTTATTTTATTCTAGTCAATTATACTTTTATTTAGTATGTGATATTTTTTTTTATCTTATCTAGTTTTTTCCTGCGCTGTTTTACCGTGATTGTTATAAGCATAAAATGAAAAAATTGTAAATAAAAAGTTAATTTACTTTTTCCAAAGACCGTTGGAAACAATCAATATTTGAATATTTACAACTATATATATATATGTAAAAATTGATAAACTCTGGAGACGCAGAGAATATAATATAAAATTAAAAAAAAAAAAATTATTTATAAATAGAAAAGATTTTTATGATATATTAAAATGTTGGGAAAAAATTTTAATAAAAAGACGTTTAATTGGAATTATAAAAATTTTAGATTTTTCCTACTTAGCTAGAAAAGATTTTGTTACTAGAACCCCCTGGATATATGTACGGAGTCTTCCGAAAGCTATTAATTATTAGTAGAGAAAAGAAACTTTATATACTCACATTAGAAATAAAATTCTATCTGCATTATAAAAGAAGAATCATTTATTTAATATCTTTTTAAATGATATATGATATCTCTTTAGTGAGAAAAATGAGATATGTCTGTATAGAAAAAGCTTTTAAGTACCAATTTTTTTATTAAATGTATTAACTGGATAAAAATTTTGTCTAATTTTATTTATGTCCTTTATAATATGATTATTACCCAGGTTCAACTAACCTATATAAATCAAATGCGAAGGATGGAATTAGCATTTAATCATTAATCTTTGTTTGAGTGAGAGGATTGAAATTTACTTTAGTCAAATTATATCCATGCACCCATTTGTATCAATGGCAACCTTTTTTTTTTTTTTTTTTTTCAAATGCTATAAATTAAATTGAACGCACAATCCAGAGGACATTATATTCATTGGAGAGAATACACATCAGTTAATCGAGGGGGGCCTTCTCCCCCCTTCTTGCCTCATACCATCGTCGTGCGTCATGTTGATGGCCCATAAAACGGCGCCGCATTTACGGATAAGATAAAGAGGCAGGGGTAGGGGGGGGGGGGGGCGAGCCAGCCCTCAGATTTCCTCAAGGGAACGACCGCCGTTTGTGTCCTAAATAGTGCGGTCGCGATCTTTTTTTTTTTTAATATCACTATAGGAAGAGAAAGAGGGAAAAAAAGACATTCAGAATTGCTTTTCGAGTTCAAAGTCGTTAAAATTTATTTCGTAAAGATAGATCGAAAAAGGAAATAAAATTTTAAGTCCAGTCAGTTGGAGTAGTCAGTTCTTTTTTTTTTTTATCTTTTTAATTAAATGGCATTTAACAGAATGTGACATTTAAAAGAACAATATAAAAAATGTGAGGTGTTTTAAATATATTTAGTGTTTATAGAAATATTCATGAAGTTGAATAAAAATTAATAATTTATTACTTATATGGACAAGATGGTTGATTTACTAAATGACGATTAGTCGACCATTTAAAAGCCGATTAAAAGGGAATGTAGTTTTACTGCCCAATTTTTTCCAACTCGAGTCCACTTCCCCGACTTTTGTTCGATTTCCTCTCCTTTTCACCCCACCCCTTCCCTCTCCCGATAAATTTATTTTTGAGGTCCCCAGCCTGAATTTTAAATTTTTAAAAATTATAAATGTAAGAATACATTGCGGGTGCATTTTCGTCTTTGTTTGCTGGAAAGTAGGCTATAACCCAAATGACCTATTAATAGTTCTCTTGTTAATTTTTACGGAGATTTAACAACAATGGATGCGAGGTCGGTTATAGAGGAACGCTGAAGCACTTAATCGAAAAATTCATTCGTGGGTTTGGGTTGCCTACCTTTCAACAAGCGAAAACGAACGTGGCATCTCATTCTAAACTTGATAAAAAATTTATTTAAATGAATTCCCAGTAATATTCCATTTGATGTGCCAAAAAAAATTCTGACCTCATGAGACGATCTATTATAAAATAGAAATAAAGAAGGAAGGATTCATATCAATGTAAATCAATTCACATTTAAGTTTTAAAAATCATTATTATGTAAGGGAAAGAGACATTTAAAATGACACTGATGTTTATTTACTGGAGTTTAATTTTATTAGAGATATAAAATGTGTCAAAAAAAAAAACAATAAAAACTAAATTAAAAAAAAAAAATACATTATTGTTTTCGAATACTGTTCTTGATATGAAATAATTTTAGGAATGAACATTTGAAAATCGAGGTTATAGACTGACAGACAGATAATGATTTTTTTATATATAGAATCTCTGAAATTTTTCATATCACAGTCCGAATCAGAAAAAAAAGGAAAATTTATTTTTGGTTTTAAATTAAAAAAAAAATGTTATTATAAAAAAAAATAATTTTAAAGAAATAGGATAAGTCCTATATTGTTTTATCTTCTTTGATTATAGTACCCTAACCCCAGAATATTTTTTCCCTAAAATATGCATATCCTGTCATTTCAACACCATCTTAGGTAAAAAAAAAACACCAATAATTGCAAAACTATAAAAGCTAGGGAAAATATAAAAATTCTAATTGGGTAACGTAATTTAAAGTTTATTTATTTCTGAATATTGCCTATGAAATATAGGAACATAATTATATTTTTTTTTAATTTAGGTTAATTTAGCAGTAAGAGTGGGGGGTTGGTTTTCTTCGGCTTCTTTGGCTCAAACTCCGCCATGAAGAATTTTGCCTATACCTAAATAGCGTTCAAGATAGGATGACGCACTAAGTGTGTGGTAAGAGAATTTGTTATTGTGTTTGGTCAAATCTGCGTTCCATTAGTCGAGAAGAAATTGCTCTTCATTGGGGCTCATCGGAATAACTTAAAAACCTATGGTGTCTTAAATATTAGTACCTTTAAAAAATAAATGCACGACGACTTAGAAATTTATAGCTAAATCGATTATTAGGACTATAATATGAAACTTTTCTCATATTTTTTCTATTGTCCTATTTTTTGCTTTCTAATTATAAAAATTTTCGTCTTGATTGCTCATTAAAAATAGAATAGAAATGATTTTTTTTTAAAGAAGCTAATTATATATTTGTTATGAGATTGAGTATTGGAAAATTTTTTGTCTGTTCGAATATTTAGAGAATTTGCCATCATTAGTGGCATTATATTTTATGAGATCTTGGAAAAATTAATCCATGTACATACAAACATTGAATAACGTTCCATTATTATTAGGAATTTTTAAGGCGACAAATGCAAATAAAAATAAATAAATAATTTGTCTCTTTAAGAACTATGTTTGAGAAGTACTCACCTAATGGACCCAGCTGCGAGTATATGGCGGTGCCGGTGGGCTCTGTTCCGGCGCTGTAGCCCCTGCCGCTGCTGCAGCCGCAGTAGCCGAATTCTGTTGGAAGTTGAAGTCCAATGAACCATCCATAGACAGTTCGTGCTTGATCACCTCATCAACGTTACATTCGATGCCATGTAGTGTTTCAATATTTAGATTAAGATCATCTAGTAACGCAGGATGATTATTTAGGGCACCCATCAGCTGCCCCATCATTGTAGTAGGAGTTCGAGCCGAACCTCCACGGGACGGTAGATCGGGCTGTGGGAAATTGCCCACATAGGCTTGATGCTGTTGCGGCGAGGGTTGCTGTTGTGGGGGAGGTGCAGGTTGTCCCGCTGCGGGCGGTTGCGGGGGCACCATGTGTCGGTATGGGGGCGGCGGAGGTGGCTGCACAGGTTGAGCGTAACTTAGGTTGAATACGTCTGATTGTTGATGTTGATGGTGCAATTTCATACTTTCAGCAAGGTTTCCAGCTAATTGCTCAGGACCGTATCCTGCGAACAAAGAACAATTTATAAAAATTAATAAAAACTTTGGAATATTGAATTTGTTAGTTTAGAAAGAAATGTAAAAAAATAAATATTTATTAAGAGGATGATGATTTTTGTTACTTCATTTTCCAAGTAGAAAACAAAATTTATTTTTTATCATAATTATTAATTTTATTATAAAATTGCGAAAAGAAGCAAATTCGAATATTTCTGATCATCGACGTATATTTCACGCTCGACGTACCAGAAATTATTTCGTGCTTAATTGCTGAAAGATAGACGAGACCAAATGACTAACTCGTAATTTATTTTTCGATTAATTGCTCCAGAAATTCTATGATCAGGTAAGGGCAATTGTACAATCCCTAGAAATTAAGAACTGAGCATGCGTGGTCCGTTTGAGAGCAGCTCTAGAGCAGATCAAAAACCCATTAGCGATTATTTTTTGGATTGTGCAAAGCCAAATAGGTTCTTTCATCAAATAAAAAAAACGTCTTTCATTTATTTGATGAATAAACCTCCCTGGCAAATCCTCACAGCAACAACAATTAATAATCTATATTTCTATTAATGAGTGAGTTGGTCATTTGAGTTGACTACTTTAAAAACTAATGAATTTCTCTATGCATTTGATGATAGTTATAGAAAATGGATCACATGAATATATTAATGCAAATAATATTAAATAATACTTTTTCATTTCAATTACATAAATATGTTTTATAAAAAAATAGGTCAGTGGGATTTATTTAGAGGTCATTCCGAACTCAACTCTATTGCTTATCAATAGTAATGAACTGAGATTCATTCTTGAATTTGTTGACCAATTTCCAAATAATCAAAATTTATTAAAATCAATATAAAAATATGCTTATAAGATATTTAAATATATCATAAGTTTTACTTTAAAAAAAGATTTTTGTACAAATGAGTCTAATTATTGTAATTTTAAGAAAATAATTATTTTAAAAAGCGAGTGAAATTAGTGATTTTATAATAGAATACTCCCTTCTCTGATGATTTTAATGAAGAGAAAAATAAAATTTTATTAGATTGTTTTTTAAAATTTTTATCGATTTTTTTTCTTCGGCATCTGAGGCCATATAGACTTTTAAATGATATACAATATGTTCAATTCCGTTTATTTCTACCTTAATAATTCATAAACTGAATTTAATATAATTTGTTTCTTAATTACTTCCGTTTTTTTTTTTTTTTTTTTTTTTTTACTTTGTTTAAAAGAAATTTTCCTGTTTTTTAATATTTTATTTTGCTTTTTTTTTTTTTTTTTTTTTGTTATTTTTTTTTTTTTTAAATTTTACAGTGATGTATAGTAATCTTTCCGTTTTCGAACATATTCATTTGCCTATTATTTTATTTTTTTTTAGTGGATTTGAATATTTTACAGAATGATCAGATGAGTGTTGGCGTTCACTTTTAACAAATTAAAATGAATAGTTATTATATATGTGACTTGAGGGAGTGAATTAATATTATTAAAATTAAATTTATAATTACTTCTATTAGTTTCCAGCATTTGAATAGCATTGGATAATACAAGTGATGCAAGAAGGGGAGGAGCAAACAGGGTTCTCATTAAATCATAGTTCGTATGTTTATAAATGTATTTATTCCTTTATGTGCCATGATAATCAATAAATAAAATTTCCATTAAAAAAAAAATTGGGGGTTCGCGACTATGAAAAGATTTAGAACCACTGATAAGAGTGGTTCTTAGCTTACTGGAAGGTAAGCCACCCAACTGACTTAGGGATTTTTTGATTAATTGCTCCAGAACTCCTCTAGAGTAGACCAGCCATGGGAGTTGTTAAAACTCACCATGTCTCCTGTGCTGATGAGTTCTGGAGCAATTAATCAAAAAAAAGCATTAATGAGTTCGGCAGGTCGCCTATCTTCCATCGATTATACATGGTAAATGGTTATAGTCTAAATATATTTGATTTATTCACTTTCTATAATGGCCGAAATTTATAATATATATAATGGACTGAATAAATGACTATAATGGACAAAAAAATATTAGATTCATGAAAAAGATGAAATGGAAAAGAATCCAGTTTTTATTAATTATCTTGTTGAAATTTTAAAATTGATACAAAAAATAGGCCTATGATTTTCTAGCATAAATCTTTTTCGTAATTAGGATTTAGACCATTGCAAATTATTTTAATTCTGTTTTATTATGCAAATAATAGTTAGTTTAGTAGGGCTCTGTACTTGTTTCTAGCCTACAGGGAAATGTAAATCCGGCATTGGGGCACACCCAAGAAGTCGACCTTGGTTTTCAATATATTTAGAAAGAAGAAGGTATTAGAGGATTTGGGAGACGCTGAGGTACCTGTGGTCTGGTAGGGCGGAGCGTTCCAATCGGGCTCGAGGGCATGGATGGGCGAAAGACGGCCTCCGCAAGAGCTGGCGTTACTCGAGGCTCGAGGACGGAAGTCAGGACTGAGCTGGAAGCCGCCGTGGATGGGAGAATCCGGGAAGAGGTCCAGACTCTCGCTCACCGACGAAACGGGACTCGATGTTAGGCCATTTCTTAAAGCGTCCACCTTTTTCTTGACTCTACCACGCCGTTTCTCGAATTTACTACTTTCCATACTTGTAGCACGTCGTCGAGCCGATTTTCCCGGTTTAGCATCGGGATTGATCATCCACCAAGATGATTTACCAGTACCTTCGTTTTGCACCCGCATAAACCGGTTATGTAGCGACAGGTTGTGTCTAATCGAGTTCTGTAACAAACCAAAAAAAGAAATTCTGTGACATCGTGAAACACCTGGCTCATAAAATTAACTAGAGGAATGTTGATTGTATAATATAATAATAAAATAGTCAATTACAGTTAGAGAGGTTAAAATAGTGTGTTGGAGACATCAATAATAAAGTAACCATTCGCTATTAACGCTGAATTTTGAGAAGTACTACCAAACTTATTCTAATTTCTAGTAGGAATGAAGCCAGAAGAAATTAAATAAAATTTAAGTTAATTTAATTTAATTCTCAATGTTTCGGGCAAAAGTCGTGCCCTCAGGCAATTAAATACAAAAAATACTGATATTGAGCATTTTTGAATTATAAAAATATATATAAATATTTAAAATGAAATGTTTGCTATGCTGCAAGTGATTATTTAGGCTTTCTCATTTTTAATATAAATACATATATATTTCATTTTATTTATATTTTTTATTTTATTTTTTCCATCTGAGACCATTTAGATTCCATCTATATTTATTTAAATTAATTGGTAGCCAATATAATTTAAATAAATTTTTATCGCTCAGAAACACTGAACATGAAACGAGACCTCTACCTCTATGCTAAGGACCAGAGCTATATTTTTTTGCAATATAATTTTTGTACATAAAAAATGCTCAACATTTGTATTGTTTGCTTTTGAATTGTTAAGAAAGGACACAATTTATGTTCGAATCAACGACAATTAAAATAATTAATTTTTCATTTAATTTCCCCTGGCTTCTAGAAGGTAAATTTCATTTTTTGAATGTTCTTTAAATTAACAAATATTCACAAATTTAATCTCCAGTCAAAAAATACAAAAATTAAAAAAATAGGAAATTATAGTTTTCATAACAGGAATGGAAGTCCATGGGTTCATTGAAAACAAAATTCTCAGCAAGTTTTAATATATTTATAACAGTTAAGTTAGCCTCTGCCCTTTAGCTGCAGAGGTATAGGTCTCGCCTCACGTACCAGAGGTCAGTGATTCGGTTCTCGTTCTGAAAGACAAAAATTTATTTATAATATATTGGCTACCAATTAATATAAATAAAGACGGAATCTAAATGGCTTCCAATCTCGAAAAAGACTTAAAAAAACAGTTAAGTATCTGAGTGCCTATTCATTAAGTTAAACTATCGCCGCCTACTATCTGCCAGATAGGCGTTCTTATCTACACAAATACGTTTTTTTAAATGAATATTTGCATATTTTTTTAAAAAATAAGTAAGGTTTTTTTCATAGGAAATTAGGGGGATTAACCTAGGTTAGATTAGGTTTTAGGTGGTTACCGCCCTTCATTGGGAGACTCACTTAGGCTAGTAATGGCACATTGTGATACCACTTCAGCTTCTGGGGGTGAGATTATCTCCCACTTTCCTACCCCAGGAGGAGACTTCTGGAAGAGTTGGAAATAATTGCGGCAAGTCGAGCTATTTTCATACTTTATATTCGTAATCCCCTTAGTCAATATTAGGTTTGTAGTTTGAAGATGAAGAATAAAATTTTCATACAAGACTCATGAAAGGAGAAATAATGAAATCCAGACGAGAAAGAGAATTTCCTCCTGAGTTGCTATTATTTTATACGTTTCGATTGAGATTGTTGCTGCCTATCAATTCATTGCACCTAGTGACATCTATTTATCCTGACGATAAATGCGATCGTAACTCGAAACGGCGACAAATACATTATGGCTAGGGTATTTTCCCCTTCGGCTGTTGCGTCATTTTTAGTGCACTATATAACAATTATTATTTAATTATTCTTTCTCAAAGATCCCTTACTTATGAAGGAAGCTCTGTGAAATATTTAGATATAAAAAAGTGGAGTTGGCTGGATCGGCTTGTTTCAAACTTGATTGATTAAACGCCTGTCTGTTCAGTGAAAAGAGACGATCAGATTTCCAATTCATTTATATCATTAAATTAAGATCGACAAGTCATTACATTTATAAATGTATTCATTTCGTGTAAAATTTAATGCAAATATCAATTTCTCTAATCTCATAATTTGCAATTAATTAAATTTAATTAGTTAGAATTTACACGCCAAAAAAATGTATTTTTCATTAACAATCCAATCAAAAGGTATAAAATAAATAATAGATTATCAACCATGAGATAATATTTTAAAAAATTATTGAATGTTGAATAGCATAGTATAAAATAAATTCATTCAATGAATAAGATTAATTTGATAATCATTTGTAAGTGAGGAAAAAAATTCATTTACATTTTGATTTTTTTGCGAAAAAAACCTATAGCTTTTGGTTATAATTTAATTAGTAATATCATTATATATTGAATT
>JAAAKE020093967.1:0-14372 GCA_010014785.2 Anisolabis maritima | reverse complement strand
TTTATACATCGAAAAAAATATGACCTCCACCGGGAATCGAACTCAGGTTCTTTGTTTTGTGCTTTGATGGCTGTAATTCTGGCGCCATCCGAAAAACCTGGGTTCAATTCCCGGAGGTAGCCATATTTTGTTAACCTATTAATTAATCAAAGAAAAACAAATCATATTTTTCCAATTCAAAAGAATTTTAAAAAATTAAAAAATTATTTATAATTGTTAATTTCCCAGTTAGGTAGATGGTAAAAAAAAAAGTAAATTTATCCCCCAGAAGGAAGGTTCGGTAGTTAACGAGAGAGAAGAGAAAGCCCCTTGGATAAATAATCTTTGTATTTAGAATAATACAATCCAATATGGAAATGAGGCGACGGGGCTCTGTGGCCTTTTGATAACCATATGGTAATTGGATTCTGATTATCAAGTGTTTAGTGTAATTACTTTACTTTGATAAATAAAATAACAAATTCAAATACCTAATCGGAGTATTTTTTTAATAAAAAGAAAATAAATTAAGTTAATAAATAATAACAGATCCTAACATTCTTTTTTTTTTGGCGTATTTCATAATTAGATTCCATAGAGGGATTATTGGTTTAAATCAGCGGTTCCAACCTTTTGTGACTTGCTTACCTCTTTGTAGCCCAATTCACTAAATTAAATTATTTACTTTATGTACTATTATTGCAAAAATCTTCCACCAGTGCTTTTCCTATTTCGAGTACCACTAAACCCATACCCGGGGAATCGCTGTTTTAAATAAAAGAAGGAAATATTTCTGCGTTCGCCAAATCTGCTGCTTGGAGTATCCTCTTCAGATCCAAGCATTAATTCTCCCCTCACCAACTTCTAACCCTATACAAGACAGATTCGCTCTTGAGTATGGGTCCCACCTATGGAGAGGGGCTTTTAAGCAGGCTCTCTCTTCTCTTGATGCGATTCAGAGGTGTGCAGTGAGACTGATCAGAAATGAAGAGAGCAGCCTCGACACAGAAGAAGTGTCTCCGCCTTGATACTTTTTTACTGGAATTACCATGGTCGATGTTCTGTTGAATTAAAGTTTATCATTCCTCCCAAAACGACATTTGTCCGCAATACAAGGGAAGCATCGTCCCAACAACCCGTCGTAGACTAGTAGAACTAGTCAATTCCAGTCTTCTTTTATCCCCATGATCTCCCGTGATTGGAATAACTTCTCTGCTACGATTTTCCCGAAAACATAATCTCCAAACTTTCAAATCCAACCTCAACAAGCACCTTTTAAAATCTCCACTCTCCCCTTCTCCTATTCTTCCTGGTTGCATATGACTACTGGTCATATTGGACCTTATGCATCCATATCCCAAAAAAAAAAGTTTGGTCAGAGATGTTGCCAGTATTTTATAAAAATTCTGGGAGTATCCAGGATGCGATATATTTTTTAGAATACTACTTCTAAAGTTGCTCTTATTAGAAGTAGTATATGAAATATTAAAGAATTACTACTATTTCTTCAAAAATACTGGAAATTTCAATCAAGTTCTTTAAGAAAAGTTTTGGGAATGCTTGAAAGTAAATACCTGTCTCTGGGCAGATGATGGCAGTCAGAGAAAAAGAAAGCAGCATCTATACCAAGAAAAACTCCCAGATTTCGGTTTAAATAATATTGGGCTATCATCAGGTGATTTCATGGTCAAATAAAATTGAGAACATTGTTTTATTGATATAAATGCTGCTTCCTTCATGCCCCAAGTCAATCAAATCTAATACACCTACTTCTATATCAAGTGAAATATTGAATACTATTTTTTAATCCTTTTAGTATCGAGTTACAGCTTATAGTTAATGAAAAAAAGCGACACGTATGGCAATCCTAACTTAGTATTCAGGAATTAGTATTTGTTTCCTGGAAAGTAGGCAACCCAAATGACTAAATCTCTAATGGATTTCTCGATTAATTTCTCCATATCTTTAGCAGATCATGGTGTTAAATCTTTTAACAATTAATCGAAAAATGCATTAGTGAATTGCCTATCTTTCAGCAAACAAATAGGAACGAATTTCACCAACTCACAAACACAAGAGGACATATTGAAAAAACTCAGAAGAGTGAAGATTTGTTAATATTACCGATTCATAAATTCACCCCCCTCTCCCCTCCCTTAAAAGGACAAAAGAAAAAAGCTTCTTTTTAACTTAAACGGACGGCCACCAAACCCGTTCAAAGTGGAGGTCAAAATTTGCAAGTTCCATTAATTTCAAGTCTTTAAAAAGACTGTCCAACTTTAGAACTAGAAGGAAGTATCTTCTCCCATTCTCCTACTTTGTTCACTTTTACTTTTGGCCATACGCATAATTTGTCTTGAGTTTACATTTCTATTAGTTTCGCTTTAAACTTGTCTATAGATAGTGTCTAACTTGCAGACGCACACATGTTTGATTAATTATTTCACGCTTGCAGTCTGTTGCTTAAAAGAGAAACGAGAGAGAGAAGGAGAGAGAGAGATGGGGGAGATTAATTTCAACGGCGTCGGCTGACTCCGTCTCTATGCCTAAATAATAATAATATGAAATTGTTTATTGTTGAAACCGACAAGCGACACTTTGAGTTAGATTTAATTATTATCCTATAATTATTATTATTCCATTCTCGCTAGATGATGAGGAATAGAATAATAATAGTTAAGGGAATCTCATCTCATCTCACTCTTGGCCTTTTATACGGCTTAAGCTTTATTTATTCACGACGATGTTTCGGTATTACCTCAAGCCTTTTTTAGTCAAAAAAAAAAAAAAATCTACTATTAACATTAACAAAATAGAGATTCGAAGAGGTTTTTTTATTATTCACCGTTAATAATAAAACTTCAATAATTCAATAATAAAGTTAAAAAATTTTTTAGATTTTATTTAAAAAAAAAATCATATTCTTGATTTTTCGATTCAAAATTATTACAAAGGGATGAATCTATAATAAATTGATCGTCAGAAAACAGACCAATCTTGTCAGGCGATATTATAGAAAGGAATTGGGTTAGGTAAATTCGGTTGTACCGATTTATATGAAAATAAAATTTTATATTTAAGCTTCAGACTTTAATTAATTTTTGATATATACCTATCGAAAAGAAATGATAGCTTACTGACGATAAATGACCTTAATAAATTCTCATTTCTTCTATCATGAAGAGTATTTACTTTTTCTGGATATCGCCTTTCTTTCTTTTGCAACATCGGAAGAGAAATTTGGGAATTCCCGAATAAAGTATATGTTTTGTTAAGAATACGTGATGAAACATGTAGAGTTAGGCCACGAGTGACATCATCATATCCTCGTAAATAAACTTATTTACATATGCTGACTTTGACAATTGGAAAATAATTTTTTCCCATTAATAGAACTTAATTTTTCTACTTAAAGTTGCTGAATCTACAACCGTTTTATACCAATTGTATATTATTTTTCTATTTGTTAAGTGTTTTTTAGTAATCTCAAATCTCTTTTTTGCGCGATCGATTGTAAAAAACATGTAAAAATATATTGTATCTATATATTTATATAAATATCATAGAGCCTGTCAATTTCTCAAGGGCATCATAAAATTGGTATGATTACATTACCTCCTTTACTGACGGTTAATAAAAATGAAAATTAAATCAGTTGATTAAAAGAATAAATTAATATCATAGAGTACGAATTAAAACAGTATAGAGTTAGGCCACGAGTGACGTCATCATATCCTCGTAAATAAACTTATTTACATATGTGAATTATGATGTTTTATCCACTGTGTTTATTGATTATTATGAAATTTGAAATACAAGTACAAATATTAGTATATCAAATTTCATTAATATCCATAAAGTCAAACTCTGAATTGAAACATGCGAAGAGGACGGACAGATACGATGCTCACTTAATGCATTCATTATTTATAAAGAGCGTATAATAATTGGAAATTAATATAAGTATAAAGAAAATATAATATTTCAACTATTTTGAAAAATCCTGCTGATACTGATAGTAGATTATAAATAAAAAGAGAGAAAAAAAAAAAAACAATTCATATCACGAAAATGCCGATTAATTTAAAGGTTCAAGGTGACGTCATTCGATGTTATTTTTCATTTTATTTTGAAACTCACCTGGAACAAAAGAACAAACAAAAACTTATTTAGAATATGCTTAATTACTTTTTCCATCTTTTAAAAAGAGATAATTTGAGAGTTTGTTTTGTTTGTTGTTGTTTTTCCCTCATTTTAAAGAGAGTGAGAGAAGGACATAAGAAGGGGGTAATTAAATACATTTAATTATACTTCCTTTTGTTTAATTATTTTTTTTAATGCTAAATTATGGAATTAAAAAAAGAGTAAAATATTATCTGTAAATGACGGAATGTACTATATATATATATATATTGTCATTCGGTAACGAAAGCCAATTAATTATATACATTTATAATTTAATTATTTTACAAAAGAAACTGTTAAATGGTTAATTTTTTAATAAAGTGCATAAAAGACCAACTTGGTTCAATCAAAAATTTTAATAAAACATTTAATCTTTTTATATTAGGCGGTATATATGGGATGGTAGGAAGAAAGTCTAAGGCATTTTATAAGGTAGAATAGAGGATATATAAAGTCAAGAATGTCAGAATATTTTTGAGAGAGAGTAAGTCGGACTGTCGCAGAGCCTGACGCTTGATGAGAGGGAAGGGAAACACTGATAGATAAGACCTAATCGCCAAACACCTTCTCACCAGATTCCCAGAGTTTTATATTTCTACTTTATAAAAAAAATGGCAAAAAATTTAACAGAGAATAAATAGACATGAATTTGCTAAATATAGTCGGGCCGTTTTCGGAATCTCAAAGATGTTTAGAGAAGGAAGGGTGCATTAGGACTTCTTTCTTTCCTAAAGACAAAAAAGGGGGGATGGTAGGGAGGTGTCATTATTATTGGTTGGAGGAGTATCTTTTGATCTAAATAGTTTAGAGTGGGAATAAGATTTCAGGAGCTTCGGAAATGGCCCGACTTTAGAAAGAAATTTTGCCAGTAGACCTGGTAGTAGAATCTAAATGAGCTGAGGGAAGGGGGGGGGGGAGAAGAGCTTCTCTCTCATCTCTTTTTGATCTTTGGGATTAAACTGCCTCATACATTTTGAATATAAAATTAGCGTGGTGTAAGGGATGACGTCATTAATTTAACGAGACCTAAATGGATATTTGTAGAAGTCAAGATGATTTCAAAAATAAGAAATACAAAAAAAAAAAAATAAATACAGACATTTCTATGAAATACGTATTTCTAATTTAATTATCACAAATAAAAGTAAAAACAAAAAACAACTCAATCTAAGTCGAGGGGAAGATTTTTTTTCCCCGAAAAGCTATTGAAGATTGAAGAAGACATGAAAAGTCCTTAAAATAGAATTTCATTTTTAAGGACTTAAGTAATTGTTGTTGAAGGCTGGAATATTAAAATTTGAGTTTCCTTTGTATTAATAAAAATGATTTTCATTAGGATATGAAGACAAAGAAAAGTTTGTGCATGGACTTGTTCTTTTTATATTTACTTCCCAACGGCCTGATGATGTTATATAAAATAAAGCGAAATCAATTGCCTGAAAAAGTATTTTTTTATTTATAGTATTTACACAAGGACATAGGGAGTGTTGAGAAATTTCAGGCGATAGGGATATGATAGGGGATATCCTCCTGGAAAATGATTTTATTTCACCCTCATGTTCAGGTCTCCCAAGGATTAGAAATGATTTACACACAAAAATTATTCTTTAAGCTACATTACAGAAGCACCATGCAAAACTTGGAGAATATATATTTGGTAATATGTCTTAGAGGACAATTTTTGGGTGTAAATGATGTCTAATCATTGGGAGGCCTGAAGAAAGCACACTTTGTTGCGGAAAAGTTTACTCGTAAGGGGGAGATAAAATCAGAAGGGCTACTGCACTTTCTTTTCCCTTTAAACTATAATTTTCTTTCTTAATTTAAATAAAAGTTCAAAGAAAATAATAATTTCCATAAAATAAAATAAACGCAGACAAAATTTTTATTTCCAGAATTCTTATTTTATGTAGTAAATATGTGAATATACGTGATGAAAATAGTTTTTATAATTATAAAAATTATTTGAATTATTTATATTCTGTTGATAGAGATCGCTCGAAACCGAAACAGTTCTGCTGTCAATCAATTAAGATCTTTTCATTTGTAATTTATAATTATAATAAAAACCAGTCCCATCACATACATATATATTAAACTATATTAAGAAATAGTTCTGAAAAATAAAACGCTTTTATTTACAAGCTAAAAAGAGGAAAATAACTTTATAAAAGCCTGAGCAACCATTGAATATTTAATTTAATTTTCCATTAGTAATATGTTAAGTTTTAATGAGAGCGTACATTTTTATAAACGTTATTTTTCTCTTTTTAGTAAATTTTAAACAAATTTTTTCAGAACTTCTCGAATTGGATACTAGAGTCGGTACTCTCGAAATTTAGGAATTTGTATTTCCCTTTAAATAGGTTTTTTTTTTTGTAAAAATTACAAAAATTTTTTTCAAATAAATGTTGTTCAAAATGATAAGACAACTTTGTATCGGAATATTATTTCTCTAAAATTAATATAGTTAAAGAGATATTTTGAATTTTCGGGTTTGAACTTCAAATGAAGTATTCCTATAAATGAGTCGAGTTTGTATTGTAATGTATTGTAATTGTATAAAAATTCCAGATCTCTAAGTCACGTGTAGCTTTAAAAATTAACTCCATGATGCTGTCAAGAGAAACAGACAAATCAAGTTAAATAGAAATAAGAATTTGAATATGTATAAAAATATTATTGAATAAAATTTAAATAAATATCGAGAAATAAGTATTTTCAATTATTTCAAGATATTTTATTAAAACAAAAAAATAAAATCAACTTTTTTTTTTTTTTAAATGTAAATCATTGTATACGATTTGTATCTCATCAAATAACAACAACAAATGAGATAAATCGCGAGAGATGAATTGCAAATTCGTTCATAATATAAATAAATCTTTGATATAGACTACAAAGTGTTCCTCTAAGTGTATTGGATCCAAGTTGGAAGCAAAGTGGGGGAAGGAGACCAAAGGCGGTTTAACTATTACTATTACTAGTTCCTTTTCCAATTTAGACTTTGTTCATTTCCTTCTCTTTCACACGCATACAAAGGCACATATACATAGGACTTAAAAGCAAACAAGTTTGATTTGATTTGATTGGCACCAACATTTCTTTCTTCTTTTCTTTCCTCTCTCACTTATATTGATTTTCCTTCACGATTAGATTAAAATGACCAACTGTTGGAAGATGGTATTCTTCCCACTTGGAAAACTTTTTTCATTATATGTATTAAATCAATGCTACTTAGAAACGTTAAACTATCTTTACTTCCTAGTATTCAAGATCTTTAAATTAAAATATATATAAAAGAAAAAAAATTAAATTCTATAAAAGAGTCTGGTTCTTTTCATTGGAATGGAATGAAAAGAAAAGTAAAAACAAGGTGGTGAATAAAATTAGGAAATTGCCTATATCTATGTGTGTACTTAACTGAAATTGATGAATTATATATATTGATCGAAAAGAAAATTAAATACTCTACAATTTTTCTTCTATGGGCTTTTCCAGTAAAAAAAGTTATTGAAGTTAGAGAATCAAAAATAAGAAAAATATTTTTTTTTCTTCTAAGAATGAGGGTGTGGAGGTCAAATATTAATGATAAAAATCTGGTAGCAGCTGCACATTACACTTAACGTTGTTATCTAAGGTATGGAAAATTGTGATGTGCTGTCACACCAGATTTTTTTGCGTCACGTGCCGGGTTGACAATTTTATATTGACTTTAATTTTTTTCATTTTTGACCTCAAAACGTGTATTTCCGTTGACATCTTGACATCAATTTTTTTAGGATCTTGCGATCTTCTCACTATATATTATACATTATATATAGGTAAGAGAAAGTAAAAATGCTAATATTTTGGCAGAAGTAAATTCATTAGCAAGTGATTATTTCTGGATATTTCTCATATTATTATTTTCAACTTTCCTCCATCAATGGAGTATTCCGACAGATATTGTTGTTAGTTTGCTCTTGGGAGGGAGAAGAAAAATTTTTTAAGCAATATTGCCCCCCTTTCTCAAAAGTCATTATATTATTATAATAATCACTAGCTAATAAATTTACTTCTGCCAAAAAATTAGCAGTTTAAAAAAAAATTTTTGTTAAAAATAGACAATTTTGATTCCTGATTTCAATTAGATAAATATTTATTCCTCAACCGAATTAGAGCAACTAAGTAAGTATTCAACTGGCGCAGAATTTAACGGCCTATAATTTTCCTAATAATCACCATTCTCATCGAACTTATAGTGGGAGAAAAAATTTAAAAAAATTCTAATTCACGATGACCCCCTTGGGTTTGAGGCAAACTCTCTATATCCATATTAGATTTCTAGCTTTTCTCTAATTATTTCCAATCGTGAACGAATTTTGAGCTATGATATAAACTTTGATAACAATAAAAAATGATACTTTGAATACTCTACATTTTCTCTTTATCAATTAATAAAATTTATTTTATCGCTGTCAAATATAGTGGACCTATGCTTATTATTATTATTTGGTTATTCTAAGGCCCGCGGAGTGTTCACTTTTTGAATAAGAATTTTGTCACACAAGAGTAAATTTGCCTAAAAGGTTGGGAACCACGGTTATAAACTAAAAACCACAAAGAATAGAAGAAAGAACAGTGATTGTTAATTTCCCTCCTTCCACCTATTATTTATATCATATATGGGAAGTAGAAAAATTATTTACGTGATACGAATTGTATTGGAGTTGAATACAAAAACCTGTCCGCAAAATTTCTAGAACGTTTTGATTGATTGAAAAAAAAATACATTTATTTTTTTTATAGAAAAAGATCATTAATATCAATCATCGAAATTATAAATGGATCATCAAATAAAAAACACATTTGCCTGTCTCTCTGGCTCTCTCTCTCTCTCTTTTTCCGTTTGGAGTGTCAAAACGTCAATGTCATAAAGCGCTTGGCATTTACCTATATTCAATGTCAGTCATAGAAAGCCCTTTTGTCACCCTCACATTCACCCTCTCTCTAGTGGTCTCTCTCTTGTCACTTGGACAAATAGGCTATTTCTTGGCCCTTAGGGTCACAATCGACCCTCAAGCACGGAGAAGTCGAGTGATGAAGGGGGGGAGGGAGCATGGTGGTGTGCAAACCACAAGGGTTTAATCAGAGCAGCGACGTTGAGGTCTCTGACCCTTTCAGAGGGATCACCTCCTACTCCAACCCTAACACGTGCAAAAATTATCGCAAGTGAGGATGAATGAATTTAATTAATTCTTTCTTTCTTGTTGTTTTTTTTTTTTTTTTTTTTTTTTAAATTTATGAAGTGATACAAAACATCAGAGAAATTTTTAGATGAATGATTCTCAAAAGAAGGATCTAGAAGCCCTGAGAGAAAATTTGGAAAATTACGAAGGAAGAATTAAAAAATTATTTTAAACGAGACAAAAATTCCAGATAAAAATAGATAACGGAGTTGTAACACTTTCCCGCACTTTTTAGTCATATCCTCTGGGAATATTTACAATTCAGGTTGTTATTTTTGAATAAATAGCTTTTCATTTCCCCTTCCCCCCTGGCCGAGAGTTTAAAGATATTGACATTGTCAATGTTGATATCCTCATAAGCCAAGAGGTGTGGGTTCAGATCCAAGGAAGGCCCGTTGAAAATTTATTTAAATTATGTGAATACCAATTGATATAAATAAATATGTCTGGATAATCCGTATCGCAATAAATATATATACATGTATCGTTTAAAAGTCTATATTGCCTCAGATGCTCAAGAGACTATAAAAAAAAAACATTTTCATTAATTAAATAAAAAAAATTTTTAATAAAAAATATTGAAAGTAAAGATTATACGAAATTCCTCCCCATTTTATTAAGTCAGAATCTCCGGAAAGTCCGGTTACCACCACCAAGCATATTTAGAAAATATCTATTATTAGCAATGAGACAAAGTATTTTAAGAAACAAATTGAGAAGTAGGTCCTAAGATTGATAAAGTAATCGACTTTTTGGGACCTATACATCACCCTTTCAGAATATAAATTCGTCGCAGAGGAAAATAAAATATACTGAGTCGAAGACATTTGGGTTCCGGGTTCTATTATTAGCGAAAAATATTAGAAATATTGCTTGGTAAAAATTATAATAGGCCTACTAACTGCCTTACAGGCAATTTAAATAAAAGAAAATATCTTTGGGTTTTGAAATTATTTTTGAAAATGAATGCCAAAAAAAATACAATTGTGAGAAGCGACTACCTTTATTGATGTTACCAAGGCCAAATACCATGTGGAGGAAGTTTTATGACGTTTAGTCACCTGACAGGGTAATAATAAAAAAGTTTTGGGTCGAAAGGAGTCTGTGTTGTCTTCATTTTTTTATATTGATGTTGAATTTTTAGACAAAATTGACCTTTTTTTTTGGAGGAGAAATGCGTCGCGACAACCTAACACCAGAGACAGATACCTCTCAACTAAAGGGTCAGACTGTGCAGAAGCAGGCTGAGTTGGAACGCAGGTCTGGACCTGTTGGGGATGGACTATAAGGCATATGAGAATGAACAACTCGGGAAAGCCCGATCATCCAACTGGAGATCCAATCCAATTATCAAGATTTTTAAAAACAAGTTTCAGGGAAAGTACCACTTCCGGGGATTGGAAATAGACCAAATTTTATCCCTGGCATCCGATTTTGATATAATTTATGTATACAGTATTTTATGGCCTCAGTATAATCACAATTTTTATAAAAAACGTTTCAAGTAAAGTACCATTTGTGGTTGCCAGAAATAGCACAATAGTTGAAATATTTTGCTGGATTGCACGTATGTGGTACATTAAAGCAAAATTAGTGCTCGCATAATCGTGTTAACATACAGACAGATACAATTCAAAAAATGAACTCATTGAGGTCAAAAATTCGAGATCAATAAAAAACTTGAGGTTGAATTTTTGGATGATTACAATACTTTCCCAATTCTAAGTATGCGAGAAAGTAACAAAGAGAGAAAAATTTAATGTAATGGCAAAAAATAAAATTCATTAATTAAAGAAATAAAAAGAATAAGGTGTGATGAATAATTCATTTTTAAAGAAATAAGGAGACTCTTCTTTGAAGCAAAATAAGTATCTAAATGTATACACTATAATGTTTATGATAACATCAAATGGAATACTTTCATTATTTATGTAAATTTTATTTTATGAATATATTTATATAAAATAGCTTGAAAAATCTTAATTTAGAAAATCTATAAGCAGAAACATTAATTAGGGCCCTGTTGAAAAAATCATATCTAATAAATAAATGCTTGTTTTTCTTTATTTCCAAATCCCAGAGTCAATTTCCGGCTCATTAAATTAAAACATTGTTAGAAAAACATTCCAAAAATAAAATCTAATAAGGATTTATTTATTTTCTTTCTCAGTTAACAATTATTATTAGTCTAAAAAATTATTCTCCATCACTGCTAAATTAATTAATTTCAAAGAAAAATCGCCTGGAAAGTTTTTTGCTGATTTGAAGAAGAAGAAAGAGAAAGAGAAACCAGGCTTAGCAGGTTTGCTCTCTAAATTAGCAACATAAGCATAAATTACTAATTAAGAACTAGTGTGCTGTGCAGGTTTTTCAGGTAGGGAGAGAGAGAGGGAATGTTCTTTGGAATAACAGAAACAACTTAATTAGACTTGAACTATGTCATCAGAGACCTGCTTAAAGTTTAACATTTTGGAATGAAGATGTGAATGTCGAAAACATCCTCAAACATCTTTTTGATTTGAGCTGGTTAGAATTGTCTTCAATTTCCTCTTCATATATAGTATTTACCACAACAACACAAACAATTTTTAATTATCCTATTTGTAGTGAGACAACTCTTAACTTAAGCAGATAAAAACTTTTTAAATAAATAATTTTATCAAAATTCCTGAATAAATTTCCATAATAATCAACAGAAAAATAAATATTTTTTTTTTTGAACTAATTAGTATGATATTCTTTAAAAGCACATACTTCCATTTACATAATAAAGAATAGTAAATTTTCAAAGATAAAAATGTTTTCATATAAAAAGTTTTTTTAGGCTTAAAATAACCTAGTTTTCATTTATCTTGAATAATAAATAAATTAAACGAGCGTTAGTTTTTACTTTCTTTTAAATATATGTGTACAAAATCAAAAAATTCCATTCAATTTTATAATTAAATTTGGCATTTTTAGGAGTGATTTTTGATTAGGTATTTGTCAACCGGAAGAAAATTATTTATGTAGTTTTTTTGGTTACTTTTTTTACTTTTGGTTAAAATCATTCATATATTTATTTTATATTAATAATTTTAGAAGATAAAAAAGAAAATTTTTTGTCTTTTCGATATCGGAGGGTATTTAGATATAAGCTAAATTATATATACTGTGAAATCTCTACAAATTTTAACAAAATTTTTAAGTCCGTAAGTTCTTGGTTCATGTTCAAAAAGTCAGTAGTTCGCTTCCCGGACTTAAAATTTATTAAAATTATTTTGACTGCTAATATGAAAGGATAATATATAACCCTTCTCAAGTAAAAACTCAACGGACAATTTCTTTGGGCTAGTACTCCAATGAATCTCTCCAATGGATAATTGGAGACCTCTATATAATATATAGAGATTTCACAGTATATATAATTTAGCTTATATCTAAATACCCTCCGATAACGAAAAGACAAAAAAATTTCTTTTTTTATCTTATTTGATCAAATTATTTATTTATTTGGTTTAAAAAGTAGTAGAGGACTAGGGCCTAACTTGAGCTCTAAGATTTTTCAGTTTTTGTTTAATTAAATTTAGTACAAAATTTATATTCTGATTAATTTCGGGATTTTGTTCGAATTTTCCAATCGGAAATAATACTTCTTTGTTTCCCTTCTTTCAATATATCGCTATTTCAGGTGAAAATAAAATAGAGAGTCGATAATCCTTTGTTTCGTCTTGAGAAATAATTAGATGTACTCTCCCCCTCAAAAATAATTGGACAACCTGTATATTTTGTTTCGTCTTAATGAATAATTAGTAGACCTTTATGAAATTAAAAATCATCAAAACCCATTTATTTATTTTCGCATTTCATATAGGTCTTATATTCCAATTATTTTTGGGGTGATACTACATAAAATCGAAAAATAGTAAATTTTTAAATCGTCTATTTGATCCGCCTAGCAACATTTCTAGATGCCCTATTTTCGAGCTAAATTTAAACTGGCTCTTAAAGAGAATATGTACTTATCAAACATATTTATTTTTAAAATTAGGAAGAAACACTAAATAGGAATAAGTTTAGGAAGAGTGTGAGAGCTTCTTTAGAGGAACAATTAAATAATTTCCGCTTAAAATAATCCAAATTATATTATTGAATAAGACAAGAGGAGTTTTTTTAAATTTTAAAATAATATATTTTTTCTTAAAACACTCCTCTTGTTAACTTTTCTTTTTTCCCTCTATTTTCTTCTGTGCTTTCGAGATTCGCTTCCTTACACCCTCCGCCTGTCAAAATAGATTGATAAAACACTTTGCATATTTGAAAACTTAATTTTGCTGTCAACAGCCCAGAAAATTAATATCTAAATATATGAATAAAGTTTATTTTTATACGAGTTTGCCTAGGAAGCTGGAAAAAGTGTCACATCATCAAAAAAAAAAAAAAAAAAAAATAAATGTATCTCTAAAAAAACAAATGGGCTTTTATTTTGCGTGTATATTATAAGAATAAAAAAAATTAAATAAAATTTTCAAATTTGAATTTGAATTTTTTTAATATTGGGATTATCATTGCCATTGGACATTAAAATAATTTTTTTAGGCATATAAGTTGGACGGCGAGATGTTAATGTCAAAATATAAAATAGTAAAAATTTATTAAAAGATAATTTGAAAAAAAAAAAAAAAAATGAATTAATTAAATTCAAAATGGGAATGAGAAGGAAAAAGGGAATAGGAAACGAGATAAAATACCATCAAAAAGAGAAGTCAAAAAACGACGAAAAACATGTATAATATATACCGAGGAGGGCGCAGGAAACATAAAACCCGGGGGGGGGGATTAGTTCGTGCTTGGTTGCTGGAAGTTAGGCGAGCTAAATGGATTTTTCGATTACTTTCTCGAGAGCTCTTCAAGTGCAGACCACATATGCTGAGCCACTATACTTGTGTTATTCCACAGATTTAACAATGCGCATGCGTGCTCCGCTCAAAAGTAGCT